>CAUYQG010194614.1:0-10479 GCA_963574415.1 Tarsius wallacei
CCGGGCATGGTAGCGTGTGCCTGTAGTTCCAGCTACTTGGTAGGCTGAGGCGGAAGGATCGCCGGAGCCCAGCAGGTCGAGGCTGCGGTGGCCAGGAGCGGCCACTGCACTCCAGTCTGGGCGACAGAGTGAGACTCCAACTCAAAAAACAAACAAACAAACAAACAAAAACTGGCTGACAATATACAGAAGAATGAAGCTGGACTACTTCCTCTCGTGGTGTTCAAAAATTAATTCAAAGGGATTAATGACTTAAACATAAAACTTCAAACTGTGAATTTCCTAGAAGGAAGTCTAGGAAACATACTTCTACACGTTGGCCTAGACAATGAATTCATGACCAAGCCCTCAAAAGCAAAAGCAGCAAAAATTGAAATTGACAAGTTGGACCTAATTAAACTAAATAGCTTCTGCACAACAAAACAACATCAACAGAGCAAATAGACAACCTACATAATGGGAGAAAATATTTGCAAGCCATGCATCCAGTAAAGGACTAATATCCAGAATGTATAAGGAACAAAAATGAATTCACAGGAGAAAAACAAATGACCCCATTAAAAAGGGAGCAAATGAAATAAGCAGACAATTCTCAAAGGAAGAAATACAAGGGGGCAACAAACATAAAAAAAATGCTCAAATTCACTAAATTTTCAGAGAAATTCAAATCAAAATCACAATGAGGTACCATCTCACATCAATCAGAATGACTAATGTTAATAAGTAAAAAGTTAACATATGCTAGCCAGGTTGCAGAGAAAGGGCTGCATTCATGCACTGTTGGTGGGAATGTAAGTTAGGTAAGTGGAACAAACGTAGCATTCAATTCAGTAATCTCACTACTGAGTGATATACCAAAAGGATCATACATCACTCTACCAAAAAGACTCCTACAGGCATGTGTTTATTGCAGCTCCATCTGCAATGACAAAAACATGGAATCAAACTTGACCATTGACAGTATTTCCATCCAGCATTTCTTCCAAGAAATTGAATCTGCTTTGTTCACTTCAGATTGCAATCCTGCTTTACACTGAGATATTGCAATATTATTCACCCAACCATAGATACTAGATACCAGATTCTGGTTGTCATTCTGTTCGTTCTTGTTTATCCTGGAAATAAACTTTGTTGAATCTCCTTGGACAAGGGAGAAAGTAGTATTGTTTTGGTCAGATCACAAACTCTAAATACAAACTGCCTGGGCTTAAATCCCTATACTTTCACTTAGGAACTTTGTTACTTGGTTGCGTTTCTAAACTACAAGGGGGACACACATAAAAAAATGAAATTTTTTTGGGGGTGAGCCCCTTATAATACAGGCTTTCCTCATTCCGTTAAGTATTCTAGGAACCCATCAGCATCAGTATATCAGCTAGTGTTGTGAGAGCCTGTGCTTGACTTCAGAGAACTTTTTTTTTTAAATTTCAGTGCATCTGCCCCTTTCATGGTGGATAATTTACGAGTGCACATGCCCGCACTGGGCTGAGTGTTCAGCAGTTTTTGATAAAAAATGACATAACCCCCATTTCCCACCCTCCTTATTCACCTGATCTCACTCTGAGCAACTTTTTTTCATTTCCCTAGATGAAAAAAGTCCTCAAAGGGAAAGGTTGGTAAAAATATAAATGTCAACAGAAATTTTTGTGAGGGCCTAGAATAAAGAGGGAAGAGCTAGGGAAACTCCACATCTTCTTAGAGAATACATACATAACCATGAATAAAATGTTTTTAGAAATATGTGTATTAAATGCTATTCTAGTGAGGTTTCAAAATGTAATAAGGAACATGTTACTGGAAAAAGGAGAAAAGGCTATTCCTGTAATAAAGTGGCTAAGGACTTGGCAGAATTGTGTTCTAGTAATTTGTGGAAGGTTGAACTTGTGAGTGATAAAATTAAATATTTAGCTGAGACACTTTTTAAGAAAATTATTGAAAGATAAGCTTGTCTTTTGATGGCTTATGGTATACTACAAGAAGAGAGAGAGGAATTGAAGAATCGCTAAGCAAAAAAGAAACAACTTAAAAATTTGGAAAATTCTCAATGTATTCATGTTTTTAAAAATGAAAAGAACTTCTGAAGACATGACATCACTAAGGGATACTCATTTGATAAAGAGATTTGTGTAATATGATCACAAATTTAGTCATCTCAGTAGAATCAAGGATTAAAGGTAGAACTATGCCTCCAGAAACACTGACAGCTGAGACTGAAGGGGACAGAAGAAAATGAGAAAGAGTGAAAGAAGAATGTTGGACTTCTTTGATTCTTCAGAATAAGACAATGGAGCTATTTGGCGGTGAACATACTTCCATTGTTCTTAAAATGGGAAGAATGATCTTAAAGGAAATTCAGAGATCTTCGTGGATGCCACTAATTACATAAGCCCAAAGGACAAGGATAGTTTCTTCCTGGTTCTCAAGAGTGAGGCTTCAAAATCTCTTAAGTTTGGAGGATCAGAATGCCCTCAACGGTGGGATGCCCCCACCCCAAGGAATCACCAATTAGGGGGTAATGCGTCATGCCAGTGGGCAAAAAGGCAAAGCATTCAACCAAATATTATATTTGAGACATCAAATCTAATGAAATTTGCTTTTCCAAGTTTTGGGCTTTCTTAGGATTTGTCTTACTTTCTTCCAATTTCTGTATTTTGGAATGAGAATGTCTTTCCTGTGCCTATTCCACCATTGTATTTGGGAAGCACACAACTTGTTGGACTTTATAGATTCACAGTAGGAAAGTTTTACCTCACAATGAATTATATCTTGGGTCTCATGCACATCTGATTTAAATTCTATGTAAATGGGATTTGAACTTTAGACTTCAGAGTTGATGATGGATAGATTTAAGACTTTTGGGGTTTTTGTTGAAATAAATGTATTTTGCATGCAGTGGGAATGTGAATTTTGGTGGGCCTTTGGCAGAATACTATAGAATGAATCATACTTCCCTCAAAATTCAGATATTGAATTTCTAACCCCTAATGTGACAATATTTTAGATAGGATCTTTAAGAGGTAATTAAAGCTAAATGAGATCTTTAGAGTTGGGACCTGATACGATAGGATTAGTGTCCTTATAGGAAGAGACACCAGGGAGTTCACTCTTTCTGTGTGTACACAAATAAGTGGTCATGTGAATACACAGTGAGATAGGCTGCCTGGACACCAAGAAAACAGGTGTCAGAATGAAACTGTGGATGCCAAGGCCTGGGCTTCTGAAGTTTTTTTGATAAATCACTGATGTGGGACAAATTAATTAATAGGAGAAAAGGAATACAAATTTATTTAGCATGTATACATGGAGTATTTCACAATGAAGACCCAACAGTCCAGTGAGGTGCAGAAGATTATATACCATCTTGAGAATGCAGAAAAAATGTGGGCTTGAATACTGGTAAAACAGTTTATGGAAGGGGGATGAAGAGTAATTTTATTGAAAGGCAATGGACAATCACAAGAGAAAATGACTGGATCAGCGTACAGAGATTACATCATAAATAGTTCTCTCTGGAATTTAAATTATTCCTGGAGACAGATTTTTGAAAAAGGTTTGGTTAGGTGTGCTTACGTTCTTGGTTTTCTTTACTATAAGGAATAATGAGACAGTAGGTAGGGGAACAAGAACAATTGTTTGGTGGGTCAGTTCTATTTTTATATAGATAGGAAAAAATTAACTTCCAGTGCTTATTGATATCAGGATTTATAATTTATAATACTCATATGTCATGGAGACATATTTTGAGGTAAAATATTTTTATTTCTTTCAGTTCCCTCTTTAAAACTTAAAAAGGTCTCACATATTAAAAACTAAACTGATAGCTTTGGAAAAATTTGGGTTAGAGATAGACAAAGGTGTGGAAAAACAAATTGAGATAAACAAAAAAGAGCAAATTTAAATATACTGTCCCATATTTTCTTTAGCTAACCTCTTATTCCCGAGAATGGAAGAGTTCATTTAAACAATTGTGTCCCATTCCAGGATATGGCATTGCAGATATGCCAGACCTCTATATTAATGCAGACAAATAGATCTTTAATAGGAGCAATTTTTATAAAAGCATAAGAAAAACAAAAGTTAATGTCTGTAGCAATCTATAGTCTATGTTTTTTAGTCTCAAAACATTTTCAGATTGCAGTGGCAACCTGACAGATTTTTCTGAACTGTTATTTCAAATCCAGTGTCCCAGTGAGAACTTTCTAGGAAGTCCATGAATCAACAGACAGACAAGAAGTTTGTTTATATATGGGTTGCTGTTGTTTAGCTTCAGTTTTCAGATCTTTAAGAAAAGCACAGTTTTAATTTCTAGTGATTTCAAATAAGAAATATGGAATCATGATTTTTAAATGTGTAGAGACTTGTAGACAGAAAATAATTCAAGATTCAATTAAATTGTAGAAAAATAATAAAATGCTTTGTTTTGTTTTAAAAACAAAACAATGAACAAAGCCAGAATCTAATATCAGGTGTACCCTAGTTTTCTTTTGAAACATAATTTTTTGTCTTGAGTGCCCATTTTTACCAAATTATAGTAAAAACTATTTATTTGTAAATTAAGTGATTTTCTTATTACATTTGGTCTGATTATTTGAAAAATACATCAGGAATAGTGATTGGCCCCATAGGCTCTTTTAAGTTGGTTTTGCTGGTACTTTTTCATAAGGAATCTTGGGTTAGACTTTTTAAAAAGTCTCTCAAGTTTAGTCAAGTAAAGGATTTATCTGTGCCTTCACATACCTGTATAAAATGATTAAATTATTCTATTTCAGAATCCTGAAGCAATTTGAGAATCTTGATCCTGTCCATAAGTAATATTCTTTGCCTTCCACAAGTCGGGAAATTGTAATGAAATCACATAACCATGGTACCAGACCAGTCTTTTCAAGGGCTTTTTATCAACTCTGTCAAGTCAACTTCCATTTTTCAAAACAGTCTGGTAATATCTGAAAATACACCATTTCAATCAAAAACTTGATAAAATAAAAAGTATCTCCAATTGTGTCCTGTTTTTTTTCAAAGACAGATTCTTTTTTTCTTTTTTTTTTTTGAGTTGGAGTCTCACTCCGTCGCCCAGACTGAAGTGCAGTGGCCGCTCCCGGCCACCGCAGCCTCGACCTGCTGGGCTCCAGCAATCCTTCCACCTCAGCCTTCCAAGTAGCTGGAACTAAAGGCACGCGCTACCACACCCGGCTGATTTTTTGATTTATTGTAGAGATGAGGTTTCACCAAGTTGCCCAGACGGGTCTCGAACCCACGGGCTCAGGCAATCCACTCACCTCAGCCTCCCAAGGTGCAGGATTAAAGCCTGAGCCACCGAGCCCGGCTTAAAGACAGATTCTTATTGAATTTAGGAATATATAACTATACTGCCATTAATTAAGAATATTCACAGATAGTTTTGAAATATTGGAGAAATCACAAAGAGAGGAAGAAATATGCTTCAACGTTTTCTCATAAGAGTATAATTTACCCAATATGTTCTAAGCTATAATTAGCCTCCCCCCAAAAAGTTTTCTTAACTCTGGAAAACAAAACAAAATGAATCAACAATGTTTCATGGAAAAAGCTACAAAAATACATCTTAGTTCTGTATTAGCTCAGCTCCATGTAATTAACTATTATTCTACTTAATATTGTACTAACAATCCTTATAAACACATCAGTTTTTTAATTAGAGTCCTGAAATCCTGGAAATATTTTTCCCCCCAATGTTGTAATTTCCAAAGCTGATAGCTACCTTATGCAGAGGTACTTGCCAGAGCCTTTTTTATACTTTCCATGTGATTCTTTAAAGAAGCTTGGATTCTTTAAAGATTTTGGACTGTAGCTATAAACTGCTTTTTTTTTTAAATAAGAATCAAAGTAAAACAATAATTGCCTGTGGATGACAAAAGTCTTAGGACAGCCATAGTTAAAGACACAATTCACAAGGAAAGCTAGCTATCTGTGTGGCATGCAACACAATAATTCAACATAATAATAATTACCACTATAGCCCATGTAAAACATATCCAAATTATAGAAAGCTTATACAATTTTTGAACACGTATAATAATATATTTATATAAATATAACCCAATGATGTTGAACAATATTTTATGTTTGACAATGCTTCCTTATGATTTTAACATACCAAAAAAAACTGAACATATTTCTCTTGGACTTCAGGGGCCCTAATATTCAAAAAGTTAGCTTGAGGTTAAAAGACTGAAATTAAGCCTCAAAATTTTAATTTGGGAAATTTATGAAACAACGAAGGTTTAAAAACACTTGATATTACAAAATATAATCACAATTTACTGTAAAACAGTCAAAATAATAATGAAAAGATTTCACAAATAAAAAACTTTACTCTTTAATAGAGAGGAGATTCATTTTCTCAAACATTCATGAGACTTAATAAAGGCAGCACATAAGCAACTAATTCAGCCCTCTTTTTTGGAAGTTTAATCAAAAGATAAACAAGTATTTTTCTATATTTTATTAATGACACAAAATTTTGTTCAAAAGAGAAAATAAAATTTTACCTTTGCATTACTGTATAATTAATTGTGAATGGTATTATAAAAATTTATTAAAAATCATCTAATCTTTATTAGTTTTAATAACAATGTAAGATTTTTATAGCACTTTTATAATCTTTCACATTTCCCCCATTAGTTTCATTTAGTATTATCTATCATTCTTTTTATTTCTTCCATTTAAAACAATTCTTAAAACTTTTAAATGAGGCGAAATGTACTTTACCCTTAAAAAAGTCACTTTCTCATGATTTTTAATAGCTTTATCTACCAAAAAACCCCACATCTCATTTTAAAATATACTTTGTATATGAATTTGTTTCTCTTAATATGTACACCCTTACTTTAGTGAAAAACATAGAAGGTAAGTGATTTAATTATGTATTAATTCCAGAGCACAGGAAAAAGACAAAGCCTGAAACTAGACTTCACCATGACCTAAAGATTCAAATCCAATGATGTAAGTTCACAGAGAAGTTAAACAAATATCAAAAGTACTATAGAAGTCAGTTTTATGATGCTAAAACATATAGTATAAATAGTACAAAAGCAGTAGGTCAATAAATTCAGATAAAATATCTAATTTAAATGCTGATTTTGCCTTTATTTTATTTTATTTTACCAACAATTTACAAATTATCTTTATTTATCAAAGATTACTAGAGTTAAAATGAGCTAAAAAGCATTTGAATTAAATTTCTATTTTTCAGACAAAGTATTTCATTTAAGTACTTAATTCTTTTTAGTCAATTAATTATAGCTCTTTCATATATTTTGGTAGTAAAACATCAGATATACATGACACATTTAAACATCTAGGGATACAGACACATAAATAGAAACAGATATTTATAAATTTTTTTATATGCCAGTTTTCAAAGATTGTTCTCATTTTGACTGTTAAGTTCTTGATTACCTATTTCATGCCCTAAACAATTGTTGGTTAGGTAACTTTAAATCTGAACCTCCAAAGATGTAATTGTTAGGTAAAACAAGGCAGAAAGTTTACATCTCAAAGACAAAGAATTTATATCTAAACAAAGATAAGTTTTGCAAAGTAAGCTTTAAGTTATTATCTTGCCCATCCTAAAAATTTCTGGTGGTTTAGACTCAGAGACAGAAAGGTAGCCTTACAAATGGAGATTATCTTTATAGATGTAACTTAAAAATTTTTTAAATCAGTATCAAGAATCCAGCTAAATATCAGAAAGTTGTATTTTGACTTTTTAACTTTTTTTTTTCTTAATTAGATTATTGGCTTCAGGGTGGAACCCTTTAGTGCAGGGGTCCCCAACTTCTGGTCCAAGGACAGTACTGCTCCATGACCTTTTAGGAATCAGGCCACACAGCAGGAGGTGAATGACCAGAGAACTAGCAAAGCTTCATCTTATTTACAGCTGCTCACCTTTGCTTGCTTTACCTTCTGAGTTGCATCTTCTGTCAGATCAGCTGTCGCATTAGGTTCTCATAGGGATGAAAATCCTATTGCCAACTGCACATGCAAGGGATCCTAGGTTGCACGCTCCATATGAGAATCGAATACCTGATGACCTGAGGTGGAAATGAGGTGGTGATGCTAACCCTGGGGAGCAGCAGCAAATACAGATTAACATGAGTTGTTAGGCTTTGACTGCACACCACACCCCAACCCCCGGCCATGTAAAAATTGTCTTCCACGAAGCTGGTCCCTGATGCCAAAAAAAGTGGGCACTACTGCTTTAGTGAATAGGTTAAATAAGGTATGTAATGTTTAGGGCTTAAATTTTAATATGTGAGAAGCAGGCATGGCAGAACACAGATGTCTCCCAATATCAAGGATACCATTTTTACACGGAGTTCCTGGGTATCCCCCAAAAGAGAAATGCCATGGTATGGGACAGTGCAATGTTTTCACAGAGCACTCCATTGCAGAGACATTTCCCCAAGGCTGGTGGGTTACCTAGCGCACATCAGCCTGCTATGTGATTAGTCTATCCCTTATGGGATCCTTAGCACTCAGTGGCAAGTATTTCTATTGTTCCTGGGTGCAATAAACCATGTTTTTCTTTTCTAAACATGCAATGAAACATATAGCCCCCTATAGTAATAACCATTTACTATAAGCAACCCCCATCAGCCACTTTTAAAACCATATCTCTTACCCAGCCATTGCATACACCAAGGTCAGATGTTCTCACAGTGCACCTTCCCTAAAGCCAAAGAGATTAAGTAAAGCAGCGCAAAAGAGGGCTGAGCTTTAGACCTGATAAGAGTTTGCCCATGATTCTTGAAACTCTTAAAATACTCCAAAAAAGGGTGAGTGGCGCTTTTTTTCTAAATTTCTTAAGGAGTCTGAGTCATTAAGAATCTTTTAAAGATATTTTCATGTATCAAAGATGGCAAAGAGGATGGAGGAGCACAATGAAGTAAAAGTAAATAGGAGGACCATTTTTAAGAAGGGAAGTGAACAAAGGTATCAAATACATTTTTTTTAAAAAAAGATTTTAACCCACCGTGGGCTGGGGGAGAATCCCCAATCAGCAGAAATGCCATATATATATATTAAAAGTCAGGTTCATTAAAAGCTGATAGCTAAGTTGCCTGCCAGGCCTCTTCCATGGACAGGGACCCACCCTTCTGGGGAGGCTGGGGCAGGCGGTCAGTAAGGCTCCTGTTACCCTACCTGACAGTTTCACTGACAGTTCAGGACAAGTTCGTCCCCCCAACACTGCCAGTGCTTGAATTCAAAGGGTTTGAGTGTAAGTTCGCTGGCCTAGTTCTATCTCTCCAAAACTTGAGCATGCTGTCCAAGGGCATGGAGATGCAAAGGTTTGGGAGCTCGGCGGGTCCCACTGTTGTCTGCTAGGCAGTGGTTTCTAGACTGCCACTCTTCTCCTGTGCATGCTCACTAGTTAAGGAAAAGCTCCTCTGCTCCCCCCTGGAGGGTTGCGCCAACAGCTTGAAAGATTCCCCCATTCCTCCTGTCGCCTGTCCAGGTCGGCACTTGGGAGACTCTCTTTATGGGCTTGCCAAAATCAGCCTCACTTGGCTTTGACTCTTCCAACTGACTCAGTTGTAGAGCACCGAATGGGAAGTCCCATAGCCCTGGCGATCTCCGGGGACATCTAAGTACTTCTCCTGATTAGCAAAGGCCAAGCAAAAATTTCACTGCCACAACGCAGCTGCCTCTCTCCTGCAAGTGCTGCATACTGATTGGGAGGTCAACCTGAACAATCCATTACAACTGCAGACACAAATGCAGTGTTCGGCCAACTCTTATTCGCGAGCGCCACCTACTGGCCTATATATATATATCTCGAACGTCATCACCCGATACAATTCCTGCTGACAGAATAGCACATCCTGGGGAACACGATAAACTTCCCTAGGCCTTCAATTCTCCATCTCTGCAAGAGGCGGTGAGCCTGCTTATATGCCCAGTACACTGCTACTACAATCTATAATCAGCGTTTGAGAAAACTACTACACTAAGCCTATCTGTGACCAAGGAATTCATACAGAACCTTAGCCCTCTAAAAACACCAAGAAGTAAAACCAAAGAAACCTTTCCCAATGTACACTACAGGTCACACCCTTAAAGGAGGAAAGTTTCATCCACACAAGAGAAAATTCAAAAATAATGCAGTTATCCACTAAGAAGAAACCAGCCCAAGAACTCTGGCACCATTAAAAAACAGGGTTTTCTGACACCTCCAAAATAGCACACTGGCTCTCTAGCAACAGATTCTAACACAAAGGAAATTCTAAAATAACAGATAAATAATTCAAAACATGGAATTTACAGAAGCTCTATGAGATCCAAGAGACAATTGAAAACCAACACAGTGCTTGCTTTGGCAGCACATATACAAAAATTGGAACGGTACAGAGAAGATTAGCATGGCCCCTGTGCAAGGATGACACACAAATTCGTGAAGCGTTCCATAATTTTCAGATTTATCTACAGAAACCCTCCAGG
>CAUYQG010194617.1:0-32042 GCA_963574415.1 Tarsius wallacei
ACATTTTTTCAGGTGTCTGTTGGCTGCTCATATGTCTTCTTTTGAGAAGTGTCTATTCATACCTTTAGGCCACTTTGTAATGGGGCTGTTTGTTTTTTCCCTTTCAACACATTTGAGTTCCTTGTAGATCCTTGATGTTAGTCCTTTGTCAGACATGGAGTTGGCAAATACTTTTTCCCTGTCTGTGGGCTGTCTCCCTGTTCTCTTGATGGTTTCTTTGGCTTTGCAGAAGCTTGTCAGTTTAATGAGGTCCCACTTGTCTATCTTATCTCTTATGGCCTGGGCACATCGGGTTTTGATCAGGAATTGGTTGCCAGTTCCAACTTCCATAAGAAAGTTGCATTTTCTAAGGTTCTTACAGTTTGAGGTTTTACGTTTAGGTCTGTGATCCATTTAGAGTTAATTTTTGTGTATGGGGATAGGTAGGGGTCCTGTTTCAATCTTCTGCATGTGGTTAGCCAGTTTTCCCAGCACCATTTACTGAATAGGTTCTCCTCTCCCCAGTAGCAGGTGGTGGAGGCTTTGTCAAAGATGAGTTGATTGAGAAATTGAGGTTTTGCTTCTGGAATCTCAATTCTATTCCATTGGTCTATATGCCTGTTCTTGTACCAATACCAGGCTCTTTTGATTATTGTGGCTTTATAGTATAGTTTAAAGTCTGGGAGTGTGATACTCCCTGCTTTGTTTTTTTGTTTGTTTGTGTGTTTTTTTGCTGAGGATTGTTTTGGCTTTTATCCCAGTACTTTGATATGCCATTCTGTTGACTTTAATTTTCCCATGTTAATCTTTTTCACGGTGTGCCATGTATTTTTTCCATTTTTTTCTGTTTATTTATTTATTTATTTAGTCTCTGTGCTTCAATGTGGATATTTTCTAGACTCTCTTCTAGTTTGCTAATCCTTCTACAGCAGCATCCAGTCTGATATTAAACCCTTTTTTTTTTTGAGCTGGAGTCTCACTCTGTCACCCAGACTGGAGTGCAATGGCTGCTCTCGGCCACCGCAGGCTCTACTTGCTGGGCTCCAGCGATCCTTCCGCCTCAGCCTTCCAAATGGCTGGAACTACAGGCGCACGCTACCACACCCGGCTAATTTTTTTTTTATTATTGTAGAGATAAGGGCTCACCAAGTTGCCCAGGCGGGTCTCGAACCCGCAGGCTCAGGCAGTCCACTCACCTCAGCCTCCCAAGGCGTGGGATTACAGGCTGAGCCACACAAGCCCAGCTTAAACCCATTTATTACATTTTTAATTTTGGTTCTTGATTTTTTAGTTTTTGTGTTTAAATTTGATTCTTTTATATATGTTTTAGTTTTCTGCTGGCATTCTTGATCTCATATTTACAACTATTTTAACATTTCTTTCTGATAACTTCTATTTTTCATCTCTTGCACATCTGTTTCTGTTGTCTGTTCTTTCTCTTGACTTTCATTTGTTTTGTCTTATCTCTTGGAATGCCAAATATTGCATGGGCAATGAGAATTAATTTAATGTTATCTTTCTTCAGTAGATTGCTTTTAGTTTCAGCTTGGAAGTTAGCCTAGGGAAAGATTATAATAATCAAATCATACATTAAGCAGATTCAATTAGTTTTGTAATACTTTCTCTACATACAATTGATTTCTACTGTAGTGTGGATGCCTTCAAAAGGCTGACTGAGTTTAATAAAGACTGAGGTGTTTAATAAAGACTTGCCTCCTTGGTATTTCTGATTAAAATTTTTATTTCCCAACCAAGTAAGACTTAAAGAAGTTCTGTTCACCCAAGTGGCTTCTTTACTCATGGCATTCAAATTAGCAAACACCTTGAGGAGAAAAGTGGAAATTAATACTACACTTACCTCTCTGTTTTTCCCTTCTGTATTGTATTTTGGTCTCTTGAGTTTATGCTGTACTAGTAGTTCTCCAGGGCTTTTGAACTGGTTTTATATTTGTCCAGTTTTTCTAGTTGTTTTCAGATGGATGTTTATGCTGCCATAAGTTAACCAGAAGCTATTACTGAATTTTAAAATATGAATTACTAGTTAATTAAATACTTCAAAACATAAAGCAAAAATATAAAGAAAATGATACCATGAAGTAAAACATCACAGATTTGGAAAACAGATAATGGAATGCTAATAGAGAATATGTTTCAGAGGAAAAAATAAAATCCATGAAGGAGGCAAAATAATTTAATGTGGGAAGTTTATCAAGGAGAAAATGGTTTTCTCTGTATTGAAGAGAAAGCTAAATTTAAAACTTGAAAATATTCAACATGTTTTAAGATGGAATGAGATAAGACACATCTTGTCATATACTAAAAGTACTTCTGAACACAAAGAATAATCTTCCAAACTTCTGAGCAAAATAAATTTACCAACCATTATGGAATGCAAAATAAAACCACAAAAATATGTCACTTCACATCCACAAGGATGCTATAGTCAAAGAGAAAGTATTGGAGAGGCTGTAAAAAAATTGGAAACTTAATGCATTGTTGGTTGTTGGTAGGAATTTAAATAGTGTGGCTGCTTTAGAAAACAGTTTAGAAGTTTCTAAAAAAAGTAAAATGTAGAGTTACAATATAACCCAGAAACTTCATTTTTAGGTATATACTAAAGAAAAATAAAAAGTTATGTCCACATAAAAAGTTGTACATGAATGTTCACAGCAGCATTCTTCTTAATAGATGAGATATAGAAAACACTAGATACCCATCAACTGATGAATCATTAAAGTGTACTATATCCTTACAATAAAATATTATTGGACAATAAAATATAATAAAGTACTAATATATGCTACAACATGGATAAACTTCAAAAATATTGTGCAGTAAGGAATTCTATTGGGTTCACAAATTATCATATATTGTATTATTTCATTTATATGATATGTTGAGAACACACAAATGTATACAAACAGAAAGTACATAAGTGGTTGCCTAGAGCTGGAAAGATTGGAGAGAAACAGGGAGTGATTGCCAGTGGACATAAGGTTTCATGCAAGGTAAGGAAAATACTCAATAATTGATTGTGGTAATCATTGCACAACCCTATGAATATATTAAAACTCATTTAATTGTATACTTTAAAGGGGTACATCGCATGGTCTGTGAACTATGTCTCGTTTTTTTAAAGTTATCTATAAAAGAATATAGCCATTTCATCTGAAATACTGAAAGTTCAAGTATAGTAAAATAATACTTGTAGAAAGATAAGAGTAAACAACTATCACTCAATAAATTTATACCTTGCTAGGATATCATTTACCTTTCAGAGTAAAAGAGAATTTAGGATATGCAAGAATCAGAGAGTAGCTGTGCTTGTTAGTGTGTTGCTAGTTACTCTAGCAAATCAACTCCAGAATGCTCATGTCTTACATACAATTAAAGTCTATTCGTTATTCATGGAATAATTTGAAGTAGGTGTACTTGGTCAGGACAAAGAGAGTGTGTGTATGGGATGGATATGATTATTTTTTAATGCAGTGATTCAGAGACATGGGCTTCTTTCATCATGAGTTTACACTCTTCTATAGTCTCATTTTTGTCCTACACATCCAGCCATTGTAAAATAAAAAAGATCACATCCTTATTTTTTTTGTTGTTAATTTTAGATTTGGGTGCACACGTGTAGGTTTGTTACATCGATATATTGCATATGGTGAGATTTGCGCTTCTAGAGTACCCATCACTCAGATAGTGAACACTATACCCAAAAGGTAATATTTTAAACCTTAACTCCCCCTTCTCCCCTTTTCAAGTCCCTAGTATCTGTTATTTCCACCTTTATGTTTATGTGTGCCCATTGTTTAGCTCCCACTTGTAAGTAAGAACATGTAGTATTTGATTATTAGTTTCTGAGTTATTTCACTTAGAATAATGGCATCCAACTCTCTCCATGTTGCTGCAAAGGATATGATTTCATTCTCTTTTATGGTTGCAAAATATTACATGGTGTATATATACAACACTTTCTTTATCCAATCAACTGTTGATGGATATTTAGGTTGAATTCAGACTTGACTATTGTGATTAGTGCTGCAGTAAACATAGGAGTGCTCTTGTCTTTTTAAGATAATGGTTTATTTTTCTTTAGATAGATGCCCAGTGGGGGGATTGCCACATCTGACGGCAGTTTTGTTTTTAGTTCTTTGAGAAATTTCCATACTCTTTCCCAGAGATGTCATACTATTTTACATTTGCAAATATGGTATGTTAGGTTTCTCTTTTCTCTGCATCCACACCAACATCTATTGTTTTTTGACTTTTTAATAATAGACGTTTTGAATGAGACAGATTTTTAAGAGCATTGAGTTAGAAGTAATAAACACTTCTGATCACATATTATTGATGAGAACTAGTCATGTGGTCACAGTCATAAGGAGGGTCAGAAAATGTACTTATATTGCTTGGATAGTCACTTTGCAGTGAAAATTCTATTAAATCATTGGAAGACCATAAATTTTGGTTGACTTCTTGATGTCTCCTAGCTAACATATCTGAAAAAATTTTCTACGAAAATAGTTATATGCCAAGCAAATAACAAGTAAACAAAAAGATCTTAAGATGGAAATAAAAGGGAGAGAAATGAAAAGAGATTAATGGAACATGACACATTTAATCAGATAAGAAATGTGTAACATATGCTCTTAAAAGGGATTTTGGAGAAGGAGGGACATACTTCAAGAAAATTATAATAGAACCTTAGAACCAGAAGAATGAAATTGTACTAGAAAAATTTAGATGCTAAGGGAATGGTTATGTGAAGGCACTCCAAATATTTCATTCAGGGAGAAATGAACATATTCTAAAACTTTTATCTTTTTGGAGTACAAGATGTAAAAAGAAAGATAAATTTTTGTTGGGCAATATCAGCGTGTTTTGCTAAAGAGAAGAGTCGATTTTACTGTTACAGATATTACAGTAGAAGCATATAATTATTTAGCTAGAGATAGAAATGTTAATCCTATTAAAATAAACCTCTATAGTAGAACTTTCAAATACTTATTTGTTTATAATTGTCAACTAAAGCTCAGTAATTTTGAGGGAAAAATAATTGAAGGTAAAAGATTAAGGGCAAAGTGAAAAAGCATGATGTTAAAATAGCAAATATGTGGAAGGAATTTTTTTTTTAAGTTGTAAAGGCAATCTGGTGCAAATCTAAAACATATTTATTTTATTAAGACAGCAGAAATCTTAAAAAGAAGAAAGACGAAGAAATATAAAATTAAAATAAATAATAAAGTAAGATTTATATCATAACAGTGAATATGAATGGTTTGAATTTTCCCATTAAAAGTTAGAGACAGAAAGGCTGATTTTTTTTTTTAAATCTATGTGTTAGTAGAAACATAGAGCAAAATGAGAAAACAAGTTATATTAAAGGAAGGACCAAAGAGATAAAAGGCAAATGCAAAGAGAATTGACAAAGAATGTCAATACAAATACTAAATATAGTGACAGAAAGGGTTAAAAGAACTAATTAGCATAAACAAGAAAATATACAGCATAAAACAACTATCATAACTTATACACACCAAACAACACAGCAGTGAAATAACTAAAGCAAAATTATTTCAATTATAAGAAAACTTGATAACATATATCTTTCTCAGAACAGGAAAGACTTAGTAGGCTCCAAACAATACTGTCCTAGCGGGGTAAAATAATACAATGAAGAACTTCATTTTATATATATTTTTATATGTTTTTATATTATATATTATATTTATATTATAAAATATAAATTTATATATATAAATATATATTTATGCACACAAACGCACACACAAAGCTTTCATGTGTGTGTGTGTATGTGTGTGTGCGTATAGTGTCAAATGGAGAATGCATTTCTCTGAATGTTCATGGAACATTTGTAAGAAATCATTCATGTTCTTGAAGACTAAGAAAACTTTAATAACTTTTAGAAACCATATTGTATAGGCCGATTTTAAGAATCATAATCATTAAAAAATAGCTAAAAGATTATTATCTTCTTTTAAGATTTCAAGTCATAAATACTTGGAAATTGAGAAACATGCCCTTTAAGTATCTTTGGATTACAAAGAAACATAAAAAAGAACTATAAATTGTATAGAAAACAATGGAAAAGAGAATACTTTATATCAGAATCCATAGGACTCAGTAATAAATGTATTCAAAGGAAAAGAGATAGTCTTAAATATCTTCATTATTAGCGAAGAAAGATGAAAGATAAACTAGCTATTATCAAACCCCACCATAACATGGTAAGAAAATTTCAAATTAATTCAATTACATTTTTAAATGATTATTGAAGTGACCTGGATGAATCTGTTCATTTAAGCAGTTATGGGTTCTGCTTTAAAATCATCTAAATCCCATTCAGTCCTGTCTATGATTTGTCACCACCTGGTGGCGATTGTCTGCTCAAGCTTAGATATCAGTAGGGAAGAGTTGGGGTCCTGTTGCTAGCTAGGACTCCAGGATAGACACCACAATGCAAGGTCCATTATGTCAGTTGTCTTCATTTCCACTAGGAAATTGCTGGTATATGATACTAACTACTAATGTAGGGAGAAAAGAGTACAGGTGGTAGTAGAATAATTTCTGAGCTTTAAATGAGAGTAAACTTTAAATTGTCAGTATTCTTTAGACAGTATAAGGGCATTGGTTTAATTACTCAACTTTGTTTTAGCTATATTTATTAGTTTTCAAGTATTCCTATTTTTAAATGAAATGATCATTTATGCATATGAACTATTTTGTTTCTTTGAGTCACCTCATGAATATCTCTTTTCTTTAAATCACTGCTAAACATAGCTCCAGAGCCAGAATCTTTCAAGAGCAATCCTATATTTGGGTCTATATCACACAGTATTAATGAAAGGATCAACTCTGTTCTATAGTTGAATATTTACTATTGGAAATGGTATCAGAGAAAGAAAGAGAACTTGAATTTTCACATCACTAATTGGATAGACAGAGGAATTTAGGTACATTATCTCTTTTCTTCTGGGTATATCTGTAGAGTTTCTGGTCAGTTAAAAATACATTTTTTCCCCTGAGAAGTCCTTTATAAACAACTAGGAAAAGTTTTAGTTAGTTAGCCCTTTTTATAGCCTAGAGTTGTACTGCAAAGCCAAACATTAAGCATATGTACCAACTTAGACAAAATAGTTTCATAGACTCTCCAAAGTAAACTTCATCTTCACCTGATGGTTTTACATCTATGGATCTAAGCTAAGTCTTTGGGTCTATCTCTTTGTGACATGTGGAGATGAATGTTTAATTGGTTTGGGAGTTGGGCAGTCTGGAATCATGTGGGTGGGATTCTGAACCAACCTGGGCTTTCAGATGTTCTTTTCTTCTATTTGGTTTTTAAAAGGTCAGTGTGTGAACCACTTCAATGCCTCCCACTGTTTTCCTTTGCATTTTACAATACCTGTGTGAGCTCCAGGAGGGAGCACGTTTATTGTGCATGCCATTCAAGTTAGATTCTACTAGAGCAAATGATTACAACAACTCAGAGGAAAAAACTGGAAAATAAGTCCCTGATGTCAAACTGGTCACAGGGCCAAAACGGTAGTGCCAATTATGATTTCAGTGCCTTACACACATTTCTTTGCCAACAGTCTTTTTTTTTTTTAAATATGTAATTTATTATTGGTTAAAGTGGGTATATTAAACAATGTTTTTTCTCAAGTAGCCAGTCATCTTTGTATTAGAAGTTAGTATTAAAAGTTTCCATTCACTTGTGTTAATTTCATTTTTTCTGTTCTTAAATGAGGAGTGTTAATGGCAATAAATTGGGCAAAAGAGAATGAATGCCTAGAGGGCTGACTCAGCATGGGTGTGGCCCTGGGGGTATATATAGAACTCTCTATAATTTTCAAGCTAATGTTCCTTTCCTTGATTACATGGAGTTAAAGCAGCATGTTATTATATCTGGCAAACCAATCACACAGACAATAAAGGCTTATTACATTCTTCTTATGTTGAAGTCATGGACTGAGGTCCCATAAAATCTTGACATGATACTTGCTCCTACATTAAGGAGTGTTTGAGGAGATGAATCATAAACAAGTAAATGTTAAATCATGATATAAGAAGATATACAATGATCTATTATGTAATGACAAAAAATTTGCAAAACAGTGCTTGATTGTCAAATAACTGCAATTCTTTTTTCCCCAACTTTATTGTACTTATAGTATTTGATACTTATAAGTATTTGAAATACTAAAGAAATATTTGAAAGTTATGCTATAAACTTCTGTTTTAATAACATTAATATTTATATCATCTAGTGAACATCATAGAGTGTACTTGCACATACCTAGATGGTATAGCCTTCTACACACCTAGGCTATATGGTATAGCCTATTGCTCATAAGCTACAGACCTGTTCAGCATGTTACTGTACTGACTACTGTAGGCAACTGTAACACAATGGTAAGTATTTGTATTATCTAAATATATCTAAACATAGAAAAAGCACAGTGAAATGCAGTATTAAAATGATATACCTGTATAGGGTACTTGCCATAAATGGAGCTTGTAGAATTGGAAATTGCTTTGGGATAAGTTAGTGAATGAATGGTGAGTGAATGTGAAGGCCTATGACATTACTGTATACTACTGTAGACTTTATAAACACTGTACATTTAGGCTACACTAAATGTAATAAAATTTTCTTCAATAATAAATTAACCTTTACTTACTGTAATTTTAGACTTTATAAACCTTTTGACTCTTTTGTAATGACATTTAGCTTAAAATACAAATTGTACAGCTATACAAAAATATTTTCTTTATATTCTTGTCCTATAGCCTTTTTCTATTTTAAAAATCCATTTATTTATTTACTTTTCAAGCTTTTTTGTTAAAAGCAAAAACACAAGCACACACTTTAGCCTAGGCCTACACTGGGTCAGGATCATGAATATCACTGTCTTCCACCTCCACATCTTGTCCTGCTGGAAGGTCTTCAGGGGCAATAACACGTATGGAGCTGTCAACTCTTTTAATATCAATGTCTTCTTTTGGAATACTTCCTGAAGGATCTCCTTGGGACTATTTTACAATTAACTTTTTAATATATAATTAGAAGGAATACACTCCAAAATAATGATTAAAAGTATAGAATAGTAAATATAAAAACCAGTAACTTAGTAGTTTATTATCATTATCAAGTATTATGCATTGCTCATCATTTTATGTGCTGTGCTTTGATATGATTGGTGGCACAGTAGGTTTGCTTATACCAACATCTTCACAAACACGTGAGTACTGCATTGCACTACAATGTTACAATGGCTATGTCACTCGGGGATAGGGATTTTTCAGTTCTATTATAATCTTATGGGATTACCTTTGTGTATGTGGTCCATCGTTAACCAAAATGTCATTATGCTATGCATGACTGTAGCCTCATCAGCAAAATATACTGACATCTACCCCAAAACTGTTTTTCCTTTATATCTTGTACTCCAATTTGTACTACCAATTGAGAGTATGTGAAAGACAGACAATTCTGTGAAAATGATTTATTGTGTCATAGAAAGATCGCAGTGAATTTATGGATGAATTAATGCTGAAAAATACCATCCCAATTATTCTATGAAAATAAACTCCAGAGGGACAGGCAAACTTCAGTTTTTGTATAATAGATATCTGTTAGCATTCATAAACCCTGAATTTCTTCTTAAACCAGTGAATCAATTCTCTATGTGGGTTTCCAAAACCCCAGGAGGAATCTTGAGTGTCACAATCATTGAATCAAGGGAACACAGGGTCATTTCACATAAGACCACTCATTAATTTTCCCCAGAAACATACCACTTATTTATTTCTACCAAAATATACCCATTGCATAAACTTTGGACATTTTCCCAAAGGGCTAATAACATCAAACCTCTGGCCAAAGTAAATAACAACAACAAAATAACCTGCCAGCTATCGCCAGCGCTTATCTACTCCAAGTACAGAGATTAAAAAATTCATTCCTGGACAAAGCCCCAGTAAACTTAGCCATTGCCAAACCAAGAAAGATGCAAATATTGACAGGATATGCCTCAGTTTATTTGCTAAATGTAGCTTTGCCTACGGAAGAGTAGGCCATTAATATCTCTTAAATGCTTTTTATGTTTCAGGCCTGTGTCACCTCCATTACTTCTGGTATGTTATTCATAGAAATTCGTTTGAGGGTTTCTGATCCATTACATCGTTCAATTATTCATTCACTAAATGTTTGTTTCCATTTTATAGATGAGAAAACAACTTAGTAGATACTAAGCTTCAACAAATAATTTGCCCAAGGTCACGCAGCCGCTAATAAACTACAGAGGAGAGATTTAAAGTTAGATGAATACATCTGCAAAATTATGCTTTTTACCATTCAGGAGGCTCCATCAGAATCATCACATTTTTCAATCCCATCCTAGACCACCGAATCATAATTTTCTTTGGTGGAGCCAGGAATCTATTTTAACAAGAGTTCTGTGTGATTTTGATGCGTAGCTCAGTTTAGGAACAATTAAAACACACCACACTAGTTTTTCAACTCCTAACATAACTGGTCCAAAACACTTTATAAGGAATAATTCATTTGACAAATATTTACTAAGCATCTGCTATGTGCCAGGCATTGTTATAGAAACACAAACATTTCTGCCCTCATGGAACTTACATACTCTTATGGAAGTGGAGGCAGTTTATGGAGGATAAACAAAAATGTGGTAAGTTATTCATTATATCAGAAGGTGGAAAATTTTAAGAAAATAGAGATATGTAAAGTGATAAGAAGAATTAAGCTAAGAAGGTTGTATTAAATGGGGTGGTCAAGGTTGTCCTCTGTGCAAAGGTGATATTTAGAGGAAGTGAGGAATGAGTAATGTGCTTATCTGGGACAAAACCAAGCAGATGGAATGGCTAGCATAGAGGTCCTAAGGCCTCTCTCTACAAATCTGGTGCATCCAAAAACTATCAAGGAGGCTATTGTGGGTGGAGGAAGTGAGCAACAGAGAGGAGTGAGTGCTACAGTCAGAAAGAGAAGAGCCAAGTGAGTTCATGTTGGGTCTTAGAGATCGTTGTAAGTACTTTTACTGAGTGTAATGAAAAAATATTGTCAGGTTTTGAGCAAAAAGTTACATGATATGATAAATAAAAAGACAAAGAATTCCATTTTAAAAGACCAGGAGATTTGGAAAGATGGAAGGTTTCTATGCAAAGGCAAGTGTTTTCCACCATTATTCCTGGGAAACCTGTCAATTTCAAATAAAAACAGGCTTCATTATTTGGTAGTAACTCATTCATTTTGTTTAATCATTCATTAAACAAATATTTTTCAAACTCACAGCCTGTCCCTTCTGTATAAGGTGCTATGCTAAGTATAGAAGGCTTTATAGGATTTATGACTTGGTCCCCAAGGTGCTCATGAGCCTTGGTAGCAATGCATGTGGTCCAGTTTGCCTGTGAAGTAATTGTTTATTTCCAACCTAACTACCTCCATTGTAATTAAATTTTCTTTCCTGTGGCTGATTGTCAATAGGTGACATAATTGGTCAAGGTGGTCAACAACTCTGTGTCTGTGACAAGCCATGGCTGGCAGTCTCTTCCAGATGTTTATTGGAAGGGAAAAGCCTAGGTTTATTTGAATGAGACGAATGAAGATTATTGTCAGGGAAGAGAGAAATGTATCTTCTGTTTCCTGGAAGTGAAGATGGGGAGAAGATGCTGCTTAAGACTATTAATGAGAGCGGAGGGTAGTGTAAGCTTGCTACTTTTACTTATGTAGTATATATTATGAACTTATTTTTACCGCCATTGAATAAAAAATGCTTTAGAGCAGTAGCAAAACATGGAATGAGGGCATGCCAGAAAAAAAAAAAAAAAACATAGTGACTAATTCTTTTAAAATGATTTAGCTCACAGACTTCACAGGTAGTGGAAATAGTGTAGTAATGCACAACATAACAGAATAATAGTCACCACAGTTTTCTTACTCAGAAGGGGTAAATAAGCAGGGACCAAAAATCTGATTAATATCTTACTTATGCTTTAAGGCAAGAACTTTTTAGTGGCCACATTTAAAAGATTTTTCTTGGTGCTTTACATCTAGGCCAATCAATCTATGCTAACTTTATGGCATAATTATTCTGTTTTATAAATATACCAACTTAATGGAAGGTTGGAACACATCCCACCTCTCCCATCCAATTTTTTATTCCTAGAGATTTATACCAAAAACTGAATTTTACTTTTTACAAGGCACATTGACTATAAACATATCATAAATCATAATTATAAACATATCATACTATGAAGAAGCAGAAAACCTCTGATATGGAAGGCACCATTTTCTAAATATGTTCTTACCACTTAATTTTCAAAAATGAAGAAAAATAGGAATGTGATTAGAAATCATAAAAATACCAAACTGTTATTTCCCAGAAGTGGCAAAAATATACACAAGCTTTTAAAAAAGTTACTTAGATGGGATATAATGCTTGATTGAGAGTTCAAGTCCAACTGAGTATCAAATTTATGTAAGTCTCAAGCTTAGATACTGCTGATGGAAAACAGAACATAAAGGCTAGATTCAGACCTCCCTCATGTTACTGGCTGGGTCCTGATAAAAGTGCAGTGATGTGACACCAAAGTACATACTTTACTCAGCCAGAGATACCTAGCAGTACTATGATAAGGAGAAACAGACCAAAAAAAAAAAAAAAAAGGCTGATCCTGTCTTGCCTATATGTGGTGCTGCTGTTCGTTCACTTATTAGGTACTTTTAAGTGACATTTTATGAAAATTCTATGGACTTTTTTTTTAAGTGGGACCTGAGGGAGCTTTGTTTTGGGAGCTAGCCTGAACGAATCCCTGCAACACAAGTAAGGTTTAATGTGTACTCACTGGTTCATGCTGGCTGAAATATTTCTTTTCTAAAGACATTTTTACTTTTGCATTTTCTGTACTCCTTACTAGAGGACCAGCTTCATGAGTTTAAAAGATTATCATCTTCTGCGATTTTATTTTTCTGCTTTGCATTGAAAAACATTTGAAAAATAGTGCCGATTGGAAGATGATACATTTAATTTAGAAGTATAAAGTTGATTAGCATGTTAATCCTTAACATTTTATAAAACTGAAACTCTGATTCCTTTGTCCCCTTACCAGATTAACTTATCAGATCACATTGGCCTGATATCTGAATACTTGTCTCAGTGCAGCGACAGGTGGCCATCTGCCAAGAAATGATGTTCAATACCACAGGCAAACCAAGGGTACACTTTTGAAATCTCTGGAGAAAGGAATGATTCTAGTGTCCAGAATGAGGTAGAACTTTGGTTATGAAGAAATGAAACGATCAGCAAATCATCTCCCCTAAAACAACTATAAAGCTGGACAAATTTGACAAAAGACAATAATCCCAATGACCTGAAAATCTTCAAAAACAGTCTGTGAAAACCAGCAGCTTTGCTGTTGCAGGAGATTAACTTTATTTGGAGTGAAAGGAGAAAAACCCACACCCAGTAACAGATGTCAAAAGTCTACAGCTCTCCTAGGTGGAGGTTGCAGTCCTTTTGGGGGTATGAGTGGAATACCAGAGGACTAGACAAGGAGACCCTGGAAATGAAATAGCCGTTGAGGGCCTTGATAAGTATTTTGTACTTCCTTGGCTATCTGAAAGCTTGTATACTCATTCAGTAGAGACCTGAGAGGGCCCAGCAGAAAGGAAGAACTGGGGCCCACTTCAAGACTCGCCAGACCAGAACACAGCCCCCAAACCAAACACAGATTCACTAAATAGACGACAGGTGATTGAGCACAACCTGTGACTTACCATTGATTGCTAAGCTACATAGACACAGGGATGACCCTTGGAAGCCAGGCTGAAAAATGAAAGTAAGATTTTTTTTTTTAAATCTGAGCAGAAACATCAGTAGCCATACACAACGGCAGTGACAAGTTATCCTGATTAAGTCTAGGCTAGTTAATTCTTTTTTTCAAATGGGGGGAGGAAGTAAACAAAAAACTCAGCAATAACAAAAATCCTGGAAGAAAAATAAGAAAGAAAACTAGAACCAGAGTTGTCATATCATCTAAAATGTCCAATTTTCAATATAAAATCTCAAGACATGTTAAAAGGCAGAAAAATGTGACCTATATTCAAGGGGGAAAAGGCGTCAATGAACATAGATTCTGAGAGGCCCTATAGATCAAATTTAACAGACAGCTACTATTAATATGGTCAAAGAACATGTTAAAGAACCAACAGAAAATATGATGATGGTGACTCAATATATAGGTAATATCCATAAAGGAATCAAATCCATTTAAAACTACCAAATGAAAATTCTGATTTTTAATTCCACGTGTTCCAATTATTTGCTATACTTTGCCCTCCCATTAGCTCACTTTCTGGGTAATTGCAAAGTTAAGTAATTGCCTGGAAAAGGTAAACATTTTTAAAGTCCTTAAGAGGAGGCTTACCTTATTTGATACAACTGCAATAAAAATGTAGTTTGGGTCAACTTAAAATCTTTCTTGTATCTATCAGATGATGTCATGTAGAACTGCCAGCACAGACTTTTTGATGTAAGACTTTTTCAATATACTTCATTCATAATCAGAGCCCTCATCATGATATCATTTTTCCCCAAATCGCTGAATAAATAAATAAAAGTTTGTTGACTTTGATTTATTTGTGTTTTTCTTAGGCATGTGATGACGACAACTTAGGAAGAGTCAGTTTACAGGTGTGATAGAATTAAATGGCTAATGACCATTTTTAATCCTCAACTAACAAGTTGAATTCTTTCAGTATTTATGCCCTTACTTGGGGCCCGTGATATGCTGCTGAACTTAAAGTCCCAAAGTACTGCTCCCTTTGTATGTTTTTTCTTTTTCAACAGAATTGTTTCTCTATGAGCAAGAACCCTACATTTTGCCCTCTCTCTGTAACTCCTGCAATGCATTTTGCATATGTTTTTATAAGTTTTGCTGATTGACTGGTTGAAAAGGAATAATGAGAAACTTGGGTGTAGAATTTGAATCAGATCTTGAAAATGAAAAAAATTTTGAACAAAAATGCAATGAAGTGGGATAGCAGAAGTCAATGATTTTTAGCACTGAAAAATAGCATGTTAAAATTTATAAAAGAAGGAAAGTGCTCAGCTTACATGGGAAACCAAGAGTCTGATCAGTTCATCGGGAGTTAGAGTAGGGTGCAGAAAAACACCTGGAAATTATAGAATAGAAAACTTTGCTCTTATCATTTTACCTGAGGAAAACTTGAAGCATGAAAGACTTAGTTTTAAATGTTTCAGGATCTAAGTGATATTGATTAGTATGTTTCAGAAAACAGGTTCTGTTTTCGATGTCGGGTTTCAAAGAATTTTAGTCTTCTAAAGGAGGCAAAAAGAGGGATTTTCCTGATTTTACCATATGAGATAATCAATAATGACTCTCTAAAAGTTTTCCTGCCTTCTTTTGATATCAGGCTTTGAGGAATAATTTTAATATTAATTATAATTATATGTTTTATATACTATTCTTCAAAGGTTAACTATACTTTCTTTCATATCACCCAATTAATACAAATCATGCTTTTTTTCCTAAGTCATTCCTACTCTCTTCAGTCTTATGAAAACCTTTCCATAAACCTAAAGGAAAATATTGCTTTTTTTCCAAGTTGTTTTCAACATGTGTTCTCTATTCTCCTCTCCTTTCTTTCTCTACAGTTGGGACCCAAACTCCCTTCCCTGCTTTTATCCAATCATTTCTTCTTTCTTTTGGAAAATGTCTTAGGAAAAGAAATGTAAGACTTTCCTGACTAATCTCAGTCCACAGCAAGCTTTCCCTCGTTTCAAATGTCTTTGACCCTGACTTCTGTAACTACCACACTGGCTCTGATTTTCTTGGGTGCTGTCTGGTAATTATTCTTCCAGTGCTTCAGGGACATCCTTCCAGTATCCCAACTGGTTCTCCAGTTACTCAGGGCCAAGGACTGTATCTTTTACCCTTTCTGTATGTCCAGTGTAATCTTGTGTGATTTAGACATGATTAGCTAATTGTGCAAACAAGGGAAATGCATCCATAATTTTCTATACATTCAGAAACGTGGGCTGTGTTGTATTTAGTCTGTATTTTTCTCATCAAATGTTAAGTAGATTTTCCATGCTCAAATGAAATAGCAAAGTCAGTTTCAGAGGACATTTTCTTCTAAAAGTAAATTATGAATCTATCCTAAATATTAAAGATATTTAATAAGGTGAGCTATAGGAAAATAAAATGGTATGTTTCTTCTCAAATTATTAACATCTTAAATATTAAAATATCAATATGGAGTTAAATATAATATGTCAATATATTATAAATATTAATATATATTAAAATATTTAAAATTTCAAACCCATTCTAAGGCTCAGGATTCTTAACCATAGCTTCACTCTTTGCCACAGAGACACTAATCCAACTAAAACAGATCTTTGACTGGGCATTGTGGCTCACACCTATAATCCCAGTACTTTGGGAGACCAAGACAGGAGGTTTCCTTGAGCTTAGGAGTTTGAGACCAGCCTGGGCAACCAAGTGAGACCCCATCTCTAAAAAAGTAAAATAAAGCAGTTCTTGCACCCTTGAGTTTTACCTTTTATTCTTTTAAAGGTGAAATTTAAGTGTTTTCTTCCAGAGAATGGAGGAACAAAATTAAAAATATTATCTTTGATCTTTCACCTTGACTGTTAGAAAAATGTAATCTGTGAGTAATTTTTGAAGCATTTATGATAATGGAAGATATAAAATAATGTTTACTGAAGCTCCTTCCCTGCCCTCACCTGGTCTTTGAAGCCAGGTAATTTCCAAGCCAATTTGCCTCTCACTCAGTCAATTCATCTTTCAACTGGGCCCATTTGAAGAAAGAAAACATTAATTGGACTTGCCATTGTGTTTTGGACTCTTTTGGTGACAATTTTCTGTGACAGGGAAATAGAGTTGCTAATTCATTGCTTCAGGAAATGAAGGCCTAATAGCCTCACATCTGGTAAATTATGGCCTTCCTGCTTCTTGAGGCAGCAGCAGTACACAGGGCATTATTTGGAATTAAGAGAAAACAGAGAAGGAAATCAATTTTTACATTTACAGTGGACTAAAAAAAAAATCAGAGATTTACAAGCCAAGAACATTTTCTCTATAAAAGCATCCATTGTCTTAGACACAGAATCGAGTCAGCCAAAGGGTAAATTGAGCGAAAACACTTCCAGTATCTTAATGGAAACTCCGAGAGGTCACTGTAGAGTTAGATCACATGACACAGCTTCTTGCTCCTGGGGGTGGGGCCATGTGTAAATTGTGCAAGTGTAATGATACAGACGTTTATGCTTTGGGGGGAAATGATAATTAAAGATTGATTTTTGCTTTGAGTGGGGATGACGTGGCATACTAGATGGGAAATTCAGTTCTGCTCTATTTTTTATATGACACCTAGACAAATCAGTTTGCAGAAGTATGGAAAAGGAGAAGTATGAGGGGAAAATTCCCCAAAGGACATATTCAGGACACAGCCTTTGTTATGAAGAATTACAAGAGTTTAGTTAGAGAAATTGAGATGAGTCACCCCAGTTATTGTCCCAATGATGGAATTGGTGGTGGATAGCTTTTATCGCATCAATACTAAGTGGCACCATGAACTTGTGAAATTACTCCAGTGACTTTCATATTTGTTCCTATCTAGTTCACAAGGAAACCTGAACTATGATGACCAAACAGGAAAACTGGAGAGTTTCAGCTGCAGAAATAGGAGGTCTGGCAAAAATAAAACTAACATCCGAGAAGGGTGCTGATCCTTAGAGGCAAGGACGCTTTTTATCCTGGCAGAAACAGTGACCACGGCAATCACAGCATACAACTTGCACCTAATCCTCAGTAATCCCCAATTGGAACAATTAATTTTACAAGGGGTCATACTCCCTTTCTGTGGTGTTTCTATTGAGAGCTTTATGATGTTGATGTGTCCATTATGATGCATTTTGATAGCTCCTTTCACCTAGAGTTGAGAATATTCATTGATTATGATCAGCAATTTTGGTGTTGTAAATGAGGTGTAGCTGTAGTGTTTCCTTGATTATAGATCACAGAAAACAGCATGTGCTTACACAGGGAGAGAGATACTGTAGATTTAGAATTCATTCTGTTTATCTAAACTTAAGCCTTGTTCCATACAGATGACACAAACAGAAAGTGAGGTGGAAAGTATACTGGACACTAAGATCAGTAGTTTCAGTAAGATCTGGAAGATACAGGGATAGCGCTATATTTTAGGATCAGTGGCTGGAAAACAAAGAGAACCTGTCTGAGGGCCTCACATACCAGCTATATCTGATTCTATTGCTTATTTGCTTTGGGTCTCATTCACTAAAAGACCCAAGTTCAGATGTCTGCTCACTTGAAATCATTTTAAAATTGGCTTAAATCATTAACGTATTTTCTCTAACTACCCCTTAAAACCAGAAAATTGTCATGTGATTTTTTTTTTAACATGCCAAGTAAAGCTTTGAAAATTAATTCAAATTGTTGGCCTATGTCCAGAAACAAGTTGGGAACTTCAGATAAGTTAAATTTTTCCAGATCCACTGTTTCCAAGGAAATGGAAAATTGTTGTTGTTTAAGTTTTAATGGAGATGTGCAGGAATGCAGGAAGATGTGAAATATATAATATGAACTGTTATCTAACAAGTTCAAATCTATGACAAATTCTAAAATTTTGTTTTCACATTTATCATCTTGCTTTATCTTCCTGGTGACCTTATGATGTGTTAGGTACCAACATCCCCATTTTGCACATGAGGAAATTGAGGCCTGGATTGTTGTGTTAGTCATTTTGCCAAGGCTTCTAACAAAGCCAGCACTAGAACACTAGAACATAACTTAACCCTGGACTCTTTTCCATAAACCGCACTGCTGCCAGATCGTCCCCCTTTGTACAGAAATAAGGCCTCTTTTTGGCTAAGGACTCACAGAGCATCCTACTCAAAGAGAAATGGGGGAGGGAGAAAACTTAGTGTTTATTATGTGGCAGGCCTATTTAATGTTCTTATATATAATAATTCATTTAATCATTATACCAAGTTTATAATGTAGGTACTGTTGTTTGGGGTATTTTACAGATGAGAAAATGGTGTCCAAAGAGGATATGAATCTTGCCCAAGTTCACACAGTTCAGAATGGAACTGAGGTTTAAATCCAGGAATTCCAGCTCTTGAGTCAGTACTCTTACATCCTGTACTTTACTCCCACTTTAAATTCAGGGAAATCCCATTTTATCTGTCTCAATACTGAGCACAATTTTTGCCACACAAAAAGCACTAAACAAATATTTCATGGATTGGGAAAGAATGAATGATTCCCTGCCCTCTTGTCTACCTGCATCTTGGTGGGGGGTTTTAGCCTCCCCACAATTGGCATTTGGGCCTTGATAATTCCTTGGGGATTGGGGGCTGTCCTGTGTATTGTAGGATGTTTAGCAGCATCCTTGACCTCTATTCATTTGATACTGATAGTGCCCCCAATAAAAAATGTCCCAGACATTGCTAAATATTGACAGAGCTGAAGTTGGAGGGATGGCAAAAATCACCTCAGATTTGAGAACGTTTGGCCTAGAGCATGAAAAGAAGGCACAAACTTGAAGGGGGAATGGTTACTGGGGCCTTTCCAGGAATCCAGTGTCAAGAATGCACCTATGTGAATGTCTTATCCCCATATAGCCTTGAAAACAGAATGAAGTGCTTGTGCATCTTTGCCTTCTCTCCCAACAGCTAGGAGATAGCACCTGTTGGGATGATGTCTGTGCATCCAGGCAATATTTTGACTGTGTGGGGAGAGGGCTGTGGTTGGGTGGATTCCTGTTAGGGAAAGAATTGCATAGTAAGTACCAAGGCTCTTAGATGATCACATGCTAGTACATTTAGCATATTTCCAGGAAAAAAAGAGAAAAGCATGAGGCTTGTTAAAAGGTATGAATCTGATATCTAGATAAGCTGAGTTACAGCAATTTCCCACAATCAGGAGCTGACTTCAGAATGATGTTACTTTGACATGTACATGTAAGGATGTTGGATGGAAAATATCCAGAACCTGCTTATTTTTCAGCATGGGAGACATTTGTATGCTTTCTGAGTCATTTGAAACACAGAGTGTAGGACTTTCCTGATGGATAAGGAAACCTGATGTACTCATTTATTATAACAATGAGGTCATTGGAAGACCCATAAAACTGAAGTTTGCTATCCAAGTTCAGATCTAGTTTGTTATTCAGATAATGGTTCCAAGCTTACTTAACAAGCCAGTTTTGACAAGTTCAGTTTTTTTAATAGAATGTTTGTTTAATTGTAGCATAGTCATCCTATCATAACACTATTTACAACTGTGTAGAAAAAACCAAAGTCAAAAGAATTTTTTACAGTGAGATTTACACGTCCTTCACATGAATACTTTCTGAGTCATATTTTCATCAGGGATATAAGAAAACACTTGAAAATCTCCACAGGAATTTCTAAAAGTCACATTAGGAAAAAAATAAGGTAGAAGAAATTACAGATAGGATTGCACCTTTAAGAGAACTCGATTATTGAATATCTGATTGCAAGTATACCAAACATTTTAAATTCTTTATTTTGAGGTGAAGTGGCAGCATAGACTGAATGCTATGTAGGCAGATGATTCTCAAGGGAAGTCCCTAACAATTTTTTAACAATTTACAGATGAATGCCATTTTCATCACTCCCTACTGTAATATGAAGGACTCAGACTTCAGAGACATTCAGACTTCAGTTCAAATCCCTTCTGGATCTTCACTGAGCTTCATAACTTTCCCAAGCCTCATTTCCCCAAGTAAACAGGCAGATAATACCTATTATATAAGGCTTTTTGGTGCCTTAAAAAAAATCTTTAAAATTTAGCAAAATACTTGAATTGGAATAAGAGCTATTATTATAACGTCGTTGTCCCTAATATCATTATGGCAGCTCATTTAGACAAGTGGATATTTGCCTTTCCAGGATTTGAAGTTCCATTTTATTCTTCTTGTCTAGCCATAATTTTATCTATTTTACTGAAATATATACAGGTGGAGGAGAGAAAATGAAGGGAAGATAACTACTTCTACACAGTTACTGAAATACCATTAGTAATTTGCTTATTGCTACATCACATATTCTGAACAATGTATATGCTTAGTCTAAAAAAGCATAAAAGTTAATCTTCATAAGCATCAAATCACAAATAATTACTGCAAACAATCTACTCTCATATGTATTGGTTTCTTGCATTTGAGAAAAGATGTCAGCCATTTTGAGGACTCTCTGCAAAGGGACTTTGACATTTATAAAAGGCAAGCAGTAAAGAAATGAGACTTTATTAATTTTAGGGAACTACTCAGGATTACTGAGATGACATTCTGTTATGTTCCTTTGATTAGGATGGGCCTGGCAGTTTGATTCATAGGACACTATACAGAAATAATCATTTCCTTTTGACATGGAGCTAGGTAAACTGGCAAATAGACACATGTATTTAACATCTTTCCCCTCCCTCCCTGTGTCAGTTAAATAAATAAAAGGAAAAAAAAAGGTAATTATTAGCTCATAAAGACAAGAAGAACTAGGGGAAAAAAAAACAAAAGTGAATAAAAGATTTTTAACATATTTTTGAAAACTGGAAAACAGTAAATGAAAACAAGCAAAATACAAATAAGGTAAGATCTAAACACTTGTTTTCAGGGAAATGACAAGAAGTGAGTCAATTCACCCTGCAAAACCCCAGAGAGACTCAGAATTTGGAAGATCTCAGTTCAGAAAAAGGTGGTGTTCAGTAGAATGTGTGAATCCAAATCCCTGCTCCCACTGCACACAGCCATGCATCTACTATAGAACCACCCTCCTCAACACACACACACACACACACATACACACACACACACACACACACACACACACACACACGAACAGATGAGACCTGGGACCAGAGGAGGTTTATTCTCTGAAGAAACCAACAAGTGAGGACTGTTAAGGCGGGGCTCCTCAGCTCCATGTTCTCACCTGGTCCCATGTGTCAGTCATCAAACCTATATTGTGCCCTCCACAACCATACTCTTGCTCCATCCCTGACAGAAATCTAATTTTATTTTTCCTGAATGGCCACTGAAATCAAGTCACCGGGCAAACATTTGGGACTCCTCACTGGATAGGGCAGCTCATCCCCCATGACCCTGCAGTGATTTCTGCTAACAAGTACCTCTGCCCATGCATATAATAGTCCCTGAAGTGTTTTGGCCACTCTCTCTTAGATATGCATGAACAGAGAAGAATCACCAGACATTGCAGGGACATGTGAAACATAGGCATGGAGACCAAACCCAATAAAACAAACAAATGTGAGACAGGCATAATTAGCATAATACATATTTTAGCTGTAGTGAGGAGAATGTTCTTAGGTAGGTCTAATTTTTATAACTGAGAAATTGGGTGGTTAAGCATTCTGTTGTCTTTCTTATCGGTATAAGACCTCCACCCAACTGGCCAGGCATATCAGATCTGGTCACCTTATGGATTGGAATGTAGAAATAGTAGTGCAGTAAGTTACAGAAACAATAGGAAATTATTCAAAACACAGACATAATGTTCTAAGAAAAGTCCAAATCTAGTTAGAAAGTAACTTTCATTATTTAGAAGGTCCTTGTGACCTTAACAGTTAGAAAGATGGTAATAAAAACTTGTGACTGGATACCTGCAGCCCTCCTCTCTTAGCTTATGATTTGCTTAATCATCATTGTAAAATTATGTGAAGCTTCTTGTCAAAGGCAAGTAAGCATTCTGTCTCTTGAGCCACTTATGTTCTTTCTTGAACGTGTTCTTCCTTCCTAATAAATTATTTCTTAACTATATTTTGAACTTGCTCTAAAATTCTTTTTTGTGGTGAAGTCAAGAACCCATGGAGCAACCACACTGCACACCACCTGACATCAAAATAGACCAAAAAAAAACCTAGATGAATCAGGGACAATACAGGTGTTAGAAATAAACATTTTTAGAATGATAATATCCTCAAAGCCATACAGAAAAACATCATGTTTGTAATATAGATACGCGTCTCCATGAGAAGGGATCAGAAACAAGAAAGAATTCTTGTTCATTAAAAATATACAAACAAAAATACAAGCATTAAATAGAAGGTTGTATGATGGGCTCAAGGAACACTCAAAAATAGATCAAAATTTTTTAAAACTGAAATCAGAGGGAAAAAAGAAAAAACATGTTATCAATCTCATGAGTTCAGCAGCTAACAATTAGGTGTTCCAGGAAAAAAAGATTGTAAAAAATGGGAAATATTATCTGGGAAGTGTTTTGTTTTGTTTTAATTTCCAGACTGAAAGACATTTACCTTCATATTAAAAGGACATATGGAGAACATAGCACAGTGAATGTCAAAAGGCAAAACCCCAGGTAGGTCATGGTAAAGTTTAGAACACTTGAGATCAAAAGAAAATCCTAGAAGCTTTCAAAATAATAAGGAAAAACACAATCAAATACAAATGAATGGTGTTGACTTTCTTAGCAGCTTAATCTCAGAAGACAAACAAAGCCTGAAAAATTCTGAGTAGCAATGATTTTCAACTTCAAATTTCATTTCTTTCCAAACTATCAATCAAGTATAAGAATAAAATAGTTGCTATTTAAAAGAATTTCATCATGCAGGAAATAAATTCTCATTTGAATTATTTCTTAGGAAGCTCCTAGAGAAAGTGCTTCAGAAAGCCAACACAGAAAACCAAGAAAGAAGATGAAGAAATTGTTACCTAACGTATGAGAGATGGAGGGAACTTTCATGACTACTGCTGAAAGGGTAGTAGGTTTAGAAAATTATTCACCATAATGAAATGATAATTATCATTCTAATGTGGACTTATTCACTCTTTTTTTGGTATGGAAGTTTAGACAAAATGGCATATTTGAATGAATAAATTACTGATAAGCCAGTGGCAGAGATGATAGAATGTTTGAAAATAATTACAAAAAGACAACAGAGAATGTTTGAGGGGTGTAGGCCAATGCTACACATCTGGTAAATGATGGAGCTAGGCTTACAATCTGACTCCAGAGTTGGTGCTTTTACCCAGTACCCAACATGACTTCTCAAGGAAGTGATGACAGTGCATGTTCTTTGACATATCATTTGTGCTGTTATAGCTTGGACTATGATATGGTTAAAAAAATCCTGGCATAACTTGGTTGAGAGGCTGTTTAGGGTTGGGGTAGAGATCTAAATCCTTATCATCCATGACTAAAAAATATCAATGAATAAAAGCAGTGCATGCTTATAATTGTAAAGCATGGTGCTAAGTACAGAGGGAAGACAGAGCAGTTGAGGATATTGGCTTCTCGGAAACAAGACTCAGGTGTGAAAGGGGATGGAAAGTAGAAATATTTGTTTTCATTATAGGCTGTTTTGTGCTATTTGAATTGTAAATTCTATCCCTATTGCTCTGGCTAAAATGAAATTACAATATTTCAAAATCAAATTACAATCTTTCAAAATTAAAATTACAATCTTTCAAAATCAAAACATAGCATTTTCAAAAGAGTCTTTGTATTAACTGACAATTGCCTGTATAGTCTGTGGGCAGAGGGAGAAGTAAAATATTTATTAGAAACCATAGAAAAGGCTGGGCATGGTGGTTTACACCTATAATCCCAGCACTTTGGGAGGTATAGGTGAGAGAATCTCTCGAGCCCAGGAGTTGGAGACAAGCCTGGGCAACATAGGGAGACCTTGTCTCCACACACACAAAACAATTTTAAATTAGCCAGGCATGGTGGTTCACACCTGTAGTCCCAGCTAATGGGGAGGCTGAGACGGGAGAATCATTTAAGTGCGGGAGGTCAAGGCTGCCGTGAGCCAGAATTACTACACTCTACCCTGAGCTACAGAGAGCAAGACTTTGTCTCAAAGAAAAAAGAAGAACGAAAAGAAAAGAAACCATAGACTAGTTCAGCTGTCAGATTACCTTATATATTCCTGTAAAATTTCAATGAAATCTTTTTATGGCTGCATTTGTTATCTGTGGGTAGTGCCTTATATTGAGTCTTGACCTTGTACAGATCAATTTCATCTTGTTCATTATACCAGAAGGAGGAAACAGTGGGCAATGTAGATTCTCTATGTCTGGGCACTAGTCAGGCACTGGAGACTCAGAATAAAATTGCTTTTATGGTCTAAGAGGCCTGCTCATCGAACTATAAGAGATAAAACATCACCAGAGGAACACCCCTTCCTTTTTTATACTATTCACAAGAATGAATAATAAGAGAAAATAATTACACATGTGCTAAATATATGCAGAGCACTGTTCTTTTTATTTATAACTAATCTGATTTCACAACCACCCCATGAGGTAGGGACAACTCTTATCTCCATTCTACAGATGAGAAAACTGATATCAAAAAGATGTTAAAGACCCTACGAAGATCCACTGGGAAAGGGGAGCTTCTCCCAGACCAGGCTCTTAACCCCTCCCTGCCTCCATTCCCTAACTCCCCTCTGTGCCACTGCACTGGTACTGAGACAATGGCAGCAGAATGCAAATTGGATTGAAACCTCTATGAAGATCACTGAAGCATTTGAATACCAATTTTAATCCAAGTAAATGATTAATCAAGTGAAAAAATTCAGCCCATTGGAAATGCTAACATGAAATTATGGTAATGGCACTTAAAAATTATACAATGATAGTATCTGCTCAGCTAAAATAACAAGCAAGATTAAATTATGTAGAAAATTTAGATTAAAGAGCCGACTTACCAAAAAATTAGCAGAAAATTCTTCTTAAAAAATATTTGGCATGAATAAGTCTTCAGTTGTAGGCTTTCCTTGAGGAAACCAATCAACTTTATCACTAGATCACTCATCTCATCTTCATCTTTATTTTTTTCTTAAAAACTTTTTTTTTATTTTAAAAATGTAGGGTACAATTCAGGGTTAGGTATACAAATGTTCATTATGCAGGTACCCTTGATGAGGTATGTCCCTTCCTCCCTGACCACAAATAATCAAAACAATCCTTAGCAAAAGAAACAAGGCAGGAGGTATCACACTTCCAGACTTCAAAGCTTACTGTAAGGCTACAATAATCAAAACAGCCTGTTATTGGTACAAGAGCAGGCATACAGACCAATGGAACACGATAGAGATTCCAGAAGCAAAACCTCAATTTCTCAACCAATTCATCTTTGACAAAGCCTCCAACAACAACCACTGGGAGAGGGGAACCTATTTAGTAAATGGTGCTGGGAACACTGACTGACCGCATGCAGAAGTGAACCCCTACCAATCACCATACATGAAAATCAACTCTAAATGGATCAAAGACCTAAACGTAAAACCTCAAACTATAAGAACCTTAGAAAATGCAGGCGACACCCTTATGGAAATTGGAACTGGCAACCAATTCTTCATCTTTAAATATACAAAAATAATAAGAAATAAATTAAATTAAAGATTGAGAAATGTTATTGTTTTGAGTAATGAAAATGTTATTGGTAAAGGAGGCAAACTGCTAAATAAGACTATGCTAATTAAAAGCAACCGTAAAACACTATTATTACATTGGAAATCAATGAAAGGCGTTGCTTATGTGTTATATCACTAGAGGGACACTAGCACAGAGTGACACTTAAAATATCCAACACACTAATTACAATAGCCAAAAGGCAGAAACAACCCAAATGTACATCAAAAAATAAATAGATTAACAAGTGGAATATTCATTAACAAGTAGAATATTATTCAGTCACCGAAAGGAATGAAATGCGGATATATGCTACCATATGGATGAACTTCAAAAACATTATGTTAAGTGAAAAATACTAAGCATGAAGGGCCACATATTGTATAATTCCATTTATGTGAAATGTCCAGAATGGGCAAATCTAAAGAGAGAGTAGATTAATGATTGCCCCAGGGTCTGAGAGGAAGGAGAAATGGGGGTGACTGCCAATTGGCATGGGATTTTCTTTGGGATCCATGAAATTGTTTCAAAGCTAGATAGAGGTGCTGGTTGTACAACACTGTGAGAGAATGCACTGAATATCACTGAGTCGTGTACTTTAAAATGGTCAATTTTACATTATATAAATTTCATCGTTCTCTCTTTTTCCTGTCCCCCAACATACACACTACTCATTACTCATAGAGATATAAATTAGAGACATAAATATATGTATACATACATACATATATATATACATACACACACACACACACACACACACACACACACACACACACACACACATACAACCAGCACAGTACCACTTAGAAGGCTACAGATCCCACAAGCAGCCAGACAGCTGAAGCTTATGGGCCCAGCTGGTCACCAGATATTAGCCCACTAATGTTCCAGGAATGCCAACTTTCCCACTAGGGAGCAGGGAAGGGGGCCTGTACATGAGAGCAGAAGTAGGCTGGCTAGGGGCCTTCCTTGAAGAGATAAACTGGGACTCCTGGGGTCAGGAGATAATTTGAAGAGCTAGAGGCAGAAGCTATTTACCAATTGGTAAGGAACCATTTTAACATTTAACAAGCGTAATACTGATGGATTTCAGCCCCAATTGGAACTGAACTCAGTTTAAAATTTCAAAACAAACAACATATCATTCTTGCTCATACGATATGAAACCAATCACAATTTCATAGCAATAACTATCCCTATCTTGGTGGCATCAGTCAAGGTCATCAAAAAAATTAAGGTGCTTTAATTAAAAATGCTTTCTCTCTGAACTTTGCAGGTTACTTCTACACAGTGCGTGGTACCAAATTGAGGAGGCTCCTTCTGTGAATAAAAACAGAAGCTGCCAGGCCTTCTTATGGCACAGACTGGGTGGGACATTGTTGTTGCTGCTGTATCCCATGGGTCAGAACAAGTCACAAGACACTCATCCCATCAAAAAGTGGAGCTCCATCAAGAATTCTCAAAACCATACTTTACTTTTTCTGTTTGGTCAGCTTCAGCTCTAGGAAAACAGGCTCTGTCTTTTGCTCTACAAAGCTCTGCCTGTCCATCTGTGCATGGTAACTGTTGTGACTCATCATCTAGGTTTTCATGGCCCCCACCTTTGCTTTTTGACACTTTCCTGTAGTGGATTTTTTTGTTCTTCACCTTTTTTCTTCTTCACTGAACAAATCTGGAATAGAATTGATGCCAAGGGATGGAAGGAGGACAGAAAATGAGAGAAAAATATTTTGGTTAAATGGCAGGATGCAACAACAATAATACACCTATCATGCATTAACTCAGCTAGGCTAGTTCATTGTTTTGCTCTCTGAGGTATAAGGTTTGGGTTTCTTGCCACAGAATCTCTATAGAAATGATAGTGGCTTCATCTCTTGTACCTCTTAGCAATGATCCTCTCTTTCTCATGAATCCAAGGAAAGAGATGAGGAAGAATGCCATGGACTTGCCGCCCAGACCTCTCAGTTTTCCCCACACAAAAACAATTTAATAGTGTATTTAACACAGCTAGCCAATATACATAAAATACTTTCAGAATAATTTCCCGTTGCTGCCTCATGCTACCCACATGCCAGTGCAGTTAGTTCCCAGGTAAGATTTTTAAAATTACATTTACCGCGAAGCTCATGATTTTGTTCTTCTCTGTGGCTGTGTAATAAAACGTATATATGTACCACATTTTTCATGAACTTCGCAGCAACGTGGATGGAATTAGAGTTTATAATACTGAGTGATCTCTCACAGAAACAAAGAGCTGAGTATCACATGTTCTCACTCATAAGTGGATCTTGAACAACTACCATATTACTGTAGGAAAGGAATTGAAAGTAGTGGGAAACTGCGGGGAGGGTGTGGGGGATGGGTAGCGGGAATTGACAGTAGTTGATATCCACCTGGGGAGGTGGGGCACACCTCATCAATAAGGATACCTGCACAATGGACATTTGTATACCTAACCCTGACTTGTACCCCACAATTTCAAAATAAAAATTAAAAGAGGGAAAAAAAATTACATTTACCTAACCAAAGAAGATATACAAATCAGCAAATGAAAAGGGCCTCCACAGCATATGTCATCAAGGAAATGCAAATTAAAACAACAGTGCGATACTACATGCCTATTCAAATGACCAAAATCCAGAAGACTGACAACACTAAATACGACAAGGATGTGGAGCAGTAGGAACTCTCATTCATGATAATGCAAAATGGAGCAGCGACCTTGGAAGACAGTCTGGAAGTTTCTTACCAAACTAAACATACTCTTACCATACAATCCAATAATCACATCTTGATAATTGCCCAAAAGAGTTGAAAATTTATGTCTACACAAAAATCTGCACAGGAATGTTTATAGCAACTTTATTCATAATTGCCAAAACTTAGAAGCAACTAAGATGTCTTTCAGTAGATGACTGGATAAAGAAACTATGGTACATCAAGACCATGTAATGTCATTCATTGCTAAAACAGAAATGAGCTGTCAAACCATGGAAAGACATGGAGAAAACATAAATGCATATTACTTAGTGAAAGAAGCCAATCTGAAAAGTTATATATTGTATGATTCCAACAACATGACCTCTGGAAAAGGCAAAACTATGGAGGCAGTAAAAAGGTTAGTGGTTGCCAGGGTTTAGGGGCAGGAAAAAAATCGGCAGAGAGCACAGATTTGCAGGTCAGTAAAAATACCCTGCATAATATTATAATATATAGCATATATGATGAACATATGTCATTATACATTTGTCTAAACACACAGAATGCACAACACCAAGAGTGAACCCTAAATTAATCTATGGACTTTGAGTGCTAATGATGTGTCAATGTAGGTTCATTGACTGCACCATTCTGATAGAGGATGTTGGTAAATAAGGGAGTCTGTGCATGTCTGGAGACATGAAAATCTCTGTACCTTCCTCTCTATTTTTCTTTGAACCTAAAACTTCTTGTCTTTAATGTTAAAAATTACATTTACATTAATTTGTGAGAATGTTAGCAGAGTTAAGTTTTAAAATTAATTTGTGAACTTCTGGGCAAGATGGCGAAGGAACAGATTGGACTGGGAGTCTCGGCAAAAGCAAGTGTCCATAAAGACTCTCTGCACAAGTGGGTGTGTGCTAGTGGGTGAATAAAGGTTCTTCTGAGAGGAGACTCAGGTTCATGCATCCAGGGCTCTCCCCCAGAGGTGACTGCAATACTCCCCTGCCCTGAGATTGGAAACCTGGGCATGCAGTATCATCTGACATTTTCAGCTCTCTTGAGATAGGTAGCAGAGAACAACTACCCCTCAGCATCTGCACCTGGCCCATGCTGAGGGACAGTTGTTCTCTGCTACCTACTCTCAAGCAGACTTGGCACAAGAAGGCAGGTCATGGAAATCTGGAATAAAGCTCCAACACCAGTGGAATGCTGACAGGCACCATCTTCTCAGTCCTGGATAGGGCAGAGACTTGCGTTGCCCCACCCAGCTCTGCCCAGCTTCCATCTTGGGACCCAAAGGCTATTATCTCATCAGATTCAGGGAGACAGATGCCCACCCCCATGCTGAAAGAGGTACAGGTGCATCAGATCTAAGTGGGAGACTTGACAGCAGCAGCAAGTAGGGTGAGTCCAGATCTAATCCATCCTCCTCCCACAGTAGTCCCTGGGGAATCTGACCAATGCTGAGAGCAACCCTATCAGCCTACACTGAGAGCAGAGGGGAGAGGCTGGAGACCAGAACAGTTGCTTAAGGCCTGAAAGGAATCTGGACTCACAGAAACTGCCAGAAAGCGAGTTTTTTTTTTTCTTGTTTGTTTTTTGTTTTTAGTTTTAGCTTTTTTTCTTTCTGTTTAGATTTTCTGTTTATGTATGGGTACTTTTGAGGAAGAGTACACTAACAGGAGGGTTTTTGTTCGTTTGTTTGTTTGTATGATTGCCTGCTTGTTTTTGTCTTTTTTGTTTTTTCTGTCTTTGTTTGTCACTCTGTTTATTCATTAGTTGGTATGCCTGCCTATTTTCCCTCTTGTTCTTCTCTCTCTCAACCTCCCTTTCACCTTCCTCTTTACTTTTTCCATTATTTTCCCTTTTCTTATCTCATTTTGCTTTCAGGGGCAAATAGACACCTGCACTGCATAGAAAGATTGTAAGGCAGTGGGAAGTGGGTTCTAGGGGGCTCACACACCTGTTAGAAAATTCTGGGATCTGCTGATAACTTCTGAACAACAGCGCCCCCCTCAATTAAATCTCAAAACTGCAAAATGCACAGGCCCCCACCCCTAGTCCACCTTCAGAAGTGAGCAAAACCAGAGGATCTACATAAGGAAGAATAGGAGATTGAGCAAACAGAAGTAAAAGATATCCCCCATCACTGAACAACAGAATTAAAGAAGAGGTTTAAAAAAGGGGGGAGGACAACGTACATAAATAAAGAAAAAACCAAAGGAAGGGTATGAGTCTCACACAGACTCCTGGGAGGTCAGCCACTGAGAATATACATTCTGGAACTCAAACAATGAAGCGCTCCCAGAATGACTGGTCTCAAACCACAAACCCAGATATGAAGATATTAATAGAGGGAATAAATGAAATGAGGAGAGATAAGAAGAAAGAATGAAGGAGAAGATAACTGAGATAATAGCAATAAAGAATACAATGGATGAAATAAACAACAAACTGATAAGCATGAGAGCAGAATTAACAAAGCAAAGAAGAATCTCAGAGCTTGAGGACCAAAATATGGAACTAACCCAAACTGTTAAGAACATAAAAAAGAAGCTTAAAAAGACAGAACAAAACCTCCAAGAGATGAGCAATTATTTCAAGAGGCCGAACCTAAGATTAATTGGAATTCCTGAGGCAAATAGAGAGAGACTACCCTGTAACAAACTTTCCATGAAATTATCCAAGAAAACTTCCCTCATCTCATCAGTGGCATGATCATTCAAACACAAGAGATGCAGAGAACCCCTGCAAGACAACAAATGAGAAGACCAACTCCCAAACTCATAGTAATTCACCTACACAAAGTAGG
>CAUYQG010194620.1:0-15420 GCA_963574415.1 Tarsius wallacei
TAGCCAGCATGGTGGCGCACATCTGTAGTCCCAGCTACTTGAGAGGCTGAAATGGAAGGATCACCTGATCCCAGGAGGTCAAGGCTGCAGTGAGCCGTGATGGTGCCACTGCACTCCAGCCTGGGTGACAGATTGAGACCCCCAACACACACACACACACACACACACACACACACACACACACACAGAGAGAGAGAGAGAGAGAGAGAGAGAGAACAAAATAAACCAAGAGAAACTGGAGAGAAGGAACTAATAATGGTAAGAGCCAATGAAAAAAACGCATCTTAGGAAATGTGTTTTTCCATTTCAGGAGCCGGAGGGATTTGATGCAGGGGAGTGACTGTACGTGGAGCTGGGTGGAAAAGGGTGGCGCTGGCCACAGGGTGGAGAGTTGACGGAGGCAGGAAAGGCTGGAGGCTAGAAGGGTCAGTTTCTGCATGGCCCCTTCCTTGTCCTCCTCCTGAGCTCCGAGTATTTCTTTTCCTTCCCCAAACCATTATAGAGGGTCTGGGTGCCAGCCCTGCCCTGCCTTTGGGTTATGAGGGCCAGAAATGAACTTTTGAGAGAGTCAAGTTTAAAGTCCCATCTGAGCCAAAGAAATCTGGGCTCTGGTGGGGTCTGCGGTGAACTTGTATGCCGTCTGGGGGAGGCAGGGTGGAGCGGTCTGGCCGGCCTGTCTGGGAAAGAGGCTGCCCTGAGTAGAGGACAGTGGGGACCACTGGGGACTGTGAGACAGGAGGGGCCGGCCCTGCCAGGGTCCTTGGAAGACCTGATGGTCCAGTGGCCCTCGATGAGACATGACAAGGTAGGAGGTAAGCCAGAGGAAAGAAGCAGGAACAATCAAGCCTGGACAGATCCCTGAGGGAAAAAGCCAGGAATGGGTAGCTCCCAGGGCTTGGCCCAATCCCCCTTGCAGGGTGGTGGCTCACCTTTTAAAAATGTCTTTCTCAGCCTGATGTGATGGCTCAAGCCTGTAATCCCAACACTTTGGGAAGCTGAGACCAGAGGACTGCTTGAACCCAGGAGTTCGAGACCAGCTTAGGCAACACAGTGAGACCTCGACTCTACAATAAATCAAAATATTAGCCAGGTGTGGTGGTGTGCACCTGTCGTTCCAGGTACTTGGGAGGCTGAGGCAGAAGGATCACCTAAGCCCAGAAGGTCGAGGCTGTGGTGGCCGTGATCGTGCCACTGCCCTCCAGTCTGGGCGACAGAGTGAGATCTTGACTCAAAGAAACAAAAAATGTCTTTCGTTTCCTTCATCGAAATCCCATTGGGAGCAAAAAATGCTGACGGGTAACATATGCAAGAGAAGCGCCCGGATGCTAAGTGGACATTTCGATGAGTCATGGCCAGGTGTGCACATCTGTGCCCAGCCCCCAGATTGAGAAGCGGCATTGCCAGGAAGCAGAGGCCATCCGAACACCCTCCTGGAGGGGAACATCCTCCTCTCCAGCGTCAAGGCGATTGGACCCCAAGGAGCTTTCCGCCTCTCTCAACGATTTCAAGTCGGTGCTGTATGTGGCGACTAGCCACTAGAAGTGTGGCTGATGTGGCTGAGAAATGCAATTTTTCTCAGGAGGCTGAGGCTGGCGGACCGCTTGAGTCCAGGAGGTCGAGGTTGCCGTGAGCTATGACTGTGCCACTGCTCTCCAGCCTGGGCAACACAGTGAGATACCATCTCCAAAACAAAACAGGAGGAACTGCCATAAAATCCAGCACAGGTGGGACCAGCAGAGGGTCTGTCGGTGAGGCCAAACTGGCTCAAAGTGAGGAATCAAGATTTAAAAAAGCACACAATCACTGATAGGGTTTAGTCTTTTTGCCTCAGCATAACCATTAGAAAGTGTTCAGACATTCTACTGCAGAACAAGCAGCAGCCTATCCCATCCCCCTTGGCAAATCTCCTTCAGATGCAAGACCAGGACAGCCCAACCTTTCAATACATGGTTTAGCATAATCATCTCTAGTAAACTTTTAGGTTTCTTGTCAAGGCTGAAGATCAAAGATCACCCTTTGGCTGGCCAAAGTCATAAGAGTTTGTGAGCTGCAAATGTCTGAGTTTGCGAATTGCAAATGTCTAACAAGTCTCTTGCAGGAATTCCCGCCCCCCCACCCATTAACCTAATCAGCCCTCTGTGAACTACTTGACAGATAAGCCCCACCATGGCAGCAATCATGTGACTAACCCACCCATCTGCCTGCTGTCCATCACCTGACACCATCAGGACCTGCACTTGTCGGCCCCTCTGTGATGACGTGAGCAGACCACCACCCAATCACCTAGTGATCCTCCCCCATCATGGGGAATGGTTAAAGGGACTCAACCACACGCCACCAGCGGCCATTGCCTTGCTAGACTCTGGTATGGCCATGTGCTCTTAGAGCCATGGCTGTCGCCATGCTTCCTGGCTTTGGTCCCCTCCCCCACCTTGGGGAGGTAAATCCTTCTTCCTTCTCTTTCTCTCTCTAATTTACTTTTAAATAAGCTTTTTTTTTTTTTTTGAGTCGGAGTCTCACTCTGTCACCCAGACTGGAGTGCAGTGGCGGCTCCCGGCCACCGCAGCCTCGACCTGCTGGGCTCCGGCGATCCGTCCGCCTCAGCCTTCCAAGTAGCTGGAACTACAGGCGCGCGCTACCACGCCCGGCTAATTTTTTGATTTATTGTAGAGATGAGGTCTCTCCAAGTTGCCGAGGCGGGTCTCGAACCCGCGGGCTCAGGCAATCCACTCACCTCAGCCTCCCAAAGGCACGGGATTACAGGCCGAGCCACCGAGCCTGGCTTCTTAGCCTTTTTGTGTGTCGCAATTCTTTGCATTTACTCGGGCCTCAGGGTTCCCAGCGCAGCCCCTCTGGCTTGCCGGCTCCGGCAGTGCTGTGCCTCTCTGCGGTGCCTCTCCTCCGTCCATCCACCCTCACCCTGTCCAAACCCTAACAATCACATCTTCATACAGGTCAACAGAAAAACACATAATTGTTTTATAACTGGTGGATTATTTTCACGTCGGGGCCAATGACTCTTTCATAACATGGCCTGCAGTGGGATTGTCCCACTGTTGTCTTCCTTTATATAATCCTACCATGTTCAGTTGTCATTTCTTTGAGGTGAAGTGAAGGCATGGAAACACTTGCAATGCAATCTGAGTGCAGAATCCATCTATACTGGCACTGTCCCATAAATGTATAAAGTGAGCCACAAATGTGATTTTAAATTTTCTCAGTAATCACATTAAGAAGAAAAAAGAAACTAAAATGAAACAGAAGAAATTAATTTTAATCCTATATTTTATGTAGCCCCACCTATTGTATGTATCAACATACAATAAATATAAAAATCAAGGTCTTTTGCATTGGCTAAGTCTTCAAAGCCTGTGTGAATGGTAGACTTACAGCACATCTTCATGCTTGTCAGAAAGACTTGATCCATATTTATGTTTCAGAAAATGTACAGTTGAAAAAGTGGGTTCACATAAACAACTTGCCCCAAGCATAGTTGAAGGTTTGCCAATAACCAAATCCCGTATCTGTTTTTCATCATTTGAATTGATCAAAATTAAACAACATTACAAATTCCGTTTCTCGGTCACATTAGCCACATTTCAAGCAACCAGGAGCCACCTACGGCAATGACTCTGGCACTGGGCAGATACTGGGCAGTCCTAGACTTTTCTCCAATCTCTTTGTAAGCTTTTTGTCCTCATCAAGTTTCTCCAAACAATTCAACAAGGTTTTCATAGAAACAGCAAGTCCCTTCCCTTCTGCACTCCTAGTGATCCATCGGCTGTGTTTTTTTAAGTGATGTGATTGCAATGCCAAGTACATTTGGAGTACACAGGTTTGGGAACAAAACCACGGACTTTCAGCAAATAGGCAACTTCATGGATGCTCCATGGACGCTTCAAGGAGGAGCCGACAGCCCCAAGCTGTGAGCTTGTCCATCTGCCTGTTTACAGAGGAGCAGAGGGTTGGAGAATCAGGGAGTTGATTAAGGGATTTGCACGTGGAAGAGCTTGGGCTGCATTCACAGCTCTAAGTTCAGTAAGGGCCACGCAAAACACTGTCATGGTCATTTTGCTAATCTACAAGCACACCAGTCCCTCAAAGCATTGCCCAGAGGGCTGCCTAACCAATGTCCTTTCTCACAGTCCTCTTTCCTGTTGGAAGCCTAGCCTTGTTCTGTGTCCACCCGTGCCCCGAGCATCCCCTTGGCTCAGGGGACCCTGACATGGTCCTCAGCTCCAGGGTCATCCTGGGTAGCCTATGGCTCTTAACATTCAGCACTTCCCTGTTGGTCCAGGGATGGACACAGCATCTAAGAGGGCTGACAGAGTGTGGATGTTGTCTCTTCCAGACCTTATGTTGAAATACGTTGAGGTGGGCCCTGGTGGGGGTGATTGGATCATGGGAGCGGATCTCTCGGGAAGAGCTTGGTGAGTTCCTGCTCCCTTGGGCTACGTGTGAGTTGTTTAAAAGAGCCTGGCACTCCCTTCTCACACTGTTGCACCCACTCTCACGATGTGACATGCCTGTTCCCGCTCCACCTTCTGCCATGATTGTAAGCTTCCTAGGGCCTCACCAGAAGCCAAGCAGATGCTGGCACCATGCAGAACGGTGAGCCGAATAACTCTTTTTCCTTACAAATGACTCAGCATCGGGGATTTCTTTACAGCAAGGCAAAACAAACTAACACGACGGCCAACTCTTCTGAAGAGAAGAAGCACATTCTACCCTTGAAGGACAGATTTCCCTCTCAATGCAGGAGACCCAGATAAGGAGACATGTGGTCCCAGTTGCTGGCGGCAGCCATGCTGTGGCCAAGAGGGAAACTGACCCGAGATTGAAACCACAACAGGGGCTGGCAAAGCAGAAAGGCTGGTGGTGCTGCACAGCCCTGGAATCAAGCCACCCTGAAGCCCTCTTCTACAATGAGAGACCACACAGTCCCTTACCATGTAAGCCAGATTTATTAGGGGTTTCAGTTGCCCGCAGCCAAAGGCAAGCTGACACCCTTACAATCCTTCCTAAAAATCCTCCCCCAACTCCCCAGTGACCAGCAATCCCTCTCTTCTCTGAACAGGGACCTTACTCACAGCACTAACCCACAGCGCCCGGTGGGTTGTTTATGTCTGTGTGTGTCTCCCCCGCCAGTCATGGGCCCCCAACAACGAGATCTGATTCATCTCTCTCCTCCTGAGCCCAGGGTCCTGTGCCTAGTAGGTGCTTTGCAAATTTCATTGCATCAACAAATGTGCATTTTACTGCAGTTGCTTTAGAAAACGGGATAGATGAGTGGAGAATGCTGGGGCTTTTTTGTTTGTTTTTCAGAAACTCATCACTGAGCTATAAACCGCTCTGTGAGACAACACTGCAGTACTTCCATGCCAGTAAAGACGGGTTTTAAGCTGTTTCATTTCATTGGGACAAACTACACGTCCATAAAAGTCCCATCCGTCTTCCTCCTCAGTCATTGGTATTTGGAGACTCAGTAATTTCCTTCCTACAATTGGTATCCCTCTTTTGCATGCAAGCTCTCTTAAACAGATGGCACACACCCCGACAAATTCATCTGGGCAGGTAGCAGCATGTTCCATCTCCTCCATGGCCTGGGACGCTCTGGGTGCTCACGGAATCTTGATCCATTCATTCTTTAACCGCTGGGGCAGCCAGTTCTAACCAGAAAGGGATCCCCGCCGTGAGAGTAAAAATCCAGGCTGGGTCTTTAAAAGAGAATGAGCTACAAGGCCCCGGGCAGCTTTAGACAGGGGATTTCTGAAAGGAAAAGTGTCTTGGTTTTAAATCAAAGGCTGGTGGCATCAGAGTCATGTGGTACACGCTCCTGCAGGTTCCCTCAAAGCCCGTCAATCTTTAAAAAAAAAAAAAAAAAAAGGCGCCTGCGTCCTGCCAGGTGACGAGGTCAAATCTCGGAGTCAGCTTGACCCTTCTCTTTCTCCCATTTGCTCATATCCATCAACCCGTCCTGCCGGCTTTACCTTCAAATAACATGATGCCGTCCATGCCACAAATGACGAGGTCCGAGCATCCTTCATTCCTGCTGGACTGTGGCAGTCGACTCCCCACCGGTCCCCTGCGTCGGCTCCCTGCACTGACTCCTGCGTGGTCCATCCTCACAGGCAGCCAGAAGGATCCTTTTCAAATACCAAGACAGACTCATGCAAAATCCTCTGGTCGCATCCCACCTCTCTCCGAATGAGATTCACATTTCTTTGTCCTGACCTGCAAAGGCCCTGGGTCGCCTCAAGGTCGGCTACGCTCTTCCTGGTTTCCTCCGCTCTGACCTTCCTAGATCATTCCAGGCACCCTCTCACTACAAGGCCTTTGCACATGTGGTTCCCTCTGTCTGGAACATTCTTCCCCCAGGCATGCACATGGAATTCATTAATTCCTTTAACTGACTCCTTTAATTCCTTCGGGCCTCGGTCAGCTCTGTCCATAGTGGTGCCCCCAGCGTGTCCCTGGCACACAGGAGCTACTCTGTGAAGTACCGTCTCATGAACAAGAGATATGCTCTTTCGAGAGCACCGCCTCCGTGGAGGACTCCGGTGAGGACAGGAACGTCTGGCCCCAGGGCTGGACTTCTTGCCTGACGTCCCCCAGGAGGAGTCTCTCCCAGCCAAGGCTGCACGTGTGCTCATCCTCTCGGCACAAAGGCTCTTTCTGCAACTCCCTGGTCACGGGGCCCTTCCAGAAGCCAGAGCCCAGCATGGCCTCGCTGAATGCCCTTTCCTAGAGGAGCCTCGGGGCCAGGTCTGCCTATCACAGTGACCCCGGTCAGTCCTGGCGGTCACCACGGCTCCCCCGTCCATCGGGACAGAGCCACCCAGCTGGGCGTGGAGCTCAGTGAGGAGTCTGCAGGCCGAGAGGGGACGTGACTGGCCACTAAGGGCGCTGGGGGCAGAACCCAAGCCCAGCCTCCCCAGGGTGCTCTCCTGAGGGAAGTTTCTGGGAGCCTTGGTGCAGAAACTCACCCTCCTCGCGAGTCAGCAGGGCAGGAGAGCCCCACTTGGCAAATGAAGAAACTGAGGCACAGCCAGAAGACGTGACTCACCTTTCTTCAAAGAGCTCCTCACTGAGGGTCGAGCCCCAGTTCAGCCACTTTGGAGTGTGCCTCAGTTTTTCCGTCTGTAGAACGTGTCATCCGCATAATTGACCGCGGCTTTTTATGAAACCCAGGTGTCCCCGTGGGAGGAGCCGGCCCTGGAGCCAGACTCGGGTTGAATCTCCTTCCCTGCAGCGCCAGGCCCCCACCTCTCTGCCATGGAGATAGCGGCAGCCTCAGGCACCGGCCAGTGGGGAGGATGGGTGAAGGCACTTTGCTTCTTTGGATGTGTCTTGTTTTCTGAGAGAACGGGAGCAGAGCCTCCTCACAGAAGCACAACAGCCACGTCTGTCAAGTCAGAATGTGCAGAACACACGGAAAGCACGGAGACCAGCGTCCCACGAGCAAGCACGCAGGGCATTCCAGCTGCGTGGCGTGTGGACAGAGCAGGACGGAGCCCTGGCAGATCCTTACCCTCGCATCCCAGCCCGTCCTGTCATCCACCCCAGGCGGCGTGCAGACTCCTTGGCGGCTCGCTTTTCTCCCATCTCCACTGCCTGCCTCCACACACGAATGGACTCACACACACACAAACACACACACACAGACTCACAACACATGTAGACTCTCACACACATACAGACTCACACACACACGCACAGACCAACACACACTCACAGACATACAGATACACGCACACACAGCTTCACACACATTCACATACACATCTCTCTCACACACATAAACACACACATTCACACATATGCACACCCTCCCTTGCACACACAGCCTCTGAGGCTCGTGAAGCCCTCTGGGCCCCCCTGCAAGCCTATACCCTGCCCGATGCCCGGCTCTGGGTCTGCCTGCGCTGACACAGCGACACCGGCCAGGAAAACCTGCCGAGACTTGCTCCTCTGCTGGAAAGAGGGCTGACGGCCCCTGGCATATCTGCCTGCCCCACCCACGCCCGGCTGTGTGCCCTTCCCAGTGGCCATGACAGGCCCAGCCACCCACTCAGGCTTCTGGGACTTCCCCAAACACAACCCGGGAACCCCAGCAGTGTTATCACCCTGTGATGGGTACCAGCACCCAAGGCAGTGAGGAACTGCCACCAGGCAGGCTGGACTCTGGTCTCGCTCAGAGCCCCGGGAGAAGGTGAAGGTGCAGGCTCCAGGGCCACGGAGAGGAGTGGACGGACCAGTGCAGCAGCCAAGAGGGGATGAGCCCACATCCAGGCCAGCCTGAGCACGGAAAGTCAGCACCAAACCAGCAGGGGTAATGGTCATACCCCATAACCATTCATTCTCTGCTGAGCGCCCCAGTTGGCTGGAGTCCCCCCCTGCGAGGAGGGTCAGGAGCAATGTGGAGGAGGAAGCTGTGGTCTCTGCTCAGCCTGGCACTGGCCCAGCAGACCGTGGACCTCACTGAGGCAAGCATCAGGTGGGCTCAGAGAGCGCCCGGGCGAGTGGGGGACCTTCCTGTCGGCCGCCAACAGGCTCAACATCATGAAATAGCTCTGGGGTGGGAGAGGGCAACCCGTGCAGGAAGCCCCCACTCCCACAGGGAGTCGATGGGGTCTGGGGGTCACGGTGTGGCAGCTGGGCCTCCGGGCACGACGGAACACTGAAAAGGAAGGACGGAGGAGAGGGTAGGGTGGGAGCAGCCTGGACACAGCTGGAGACAAAAACCTGCTTGGTGGGAGCCAGAAGGGAGCGCTGGTGGGCGAGTGGATGGAGGGCGGGTCCAGAGCGGGGGCTGGGAACCAGGTGGCAGAGGCCGAGTCAGACTCGCCCACCTCGGGGCTGGATGTGTCCCCTTGATTTAGCCATCACCTGCCACCTGTCACACAGAGTGCCACCTGTGATGGCATTTGACGTTTTAAAGATCAGCTTTTATATTTTGTAATTACATGTATTTATTACAAAAGCAAACTTAGTATACCTGACTTTATTGGAGAAATAAAATAGAAACCAAAGCCCTGTTGTCAACTGCAGCCAGGTACGATTGCCCGGCGCAGGCTCTGGGCCCATGGCTGGTTCTCTCCTGGCTCAGACGGAGAGATCAAGTGTTGCACCAAACGGAGACACTTCTCCTTAAAATTTGAGTTGAGGTCTCACTCTGTCGCCCAGGCTGGAGTGCAGGGACACCATCACGGCTCACCGCAGCCTCAACCTCCTTGGCTCAAGCGATCCTCCTGCCTCAGCCTCCCAAGTAACTGAGACTACAGGCATATACCACCACGCCCAGTTAATTTTTTTCATTTTTTTGTAAAGATGAGGTCTTGCTATGTTGTCTAGGCTGGTCTCGAACACCTGGACTCAAGCAATCTTCCCACCTCGGCCTCCTCCCAAAGTACTTTGATCACAGGCATGAGCCACTGCACCCAGCCTGAGACTTCTCCTTGAGGGAAAGGACGGACTTTCCAGCCATGGGTTGCCATGTTGTGTCAGGAAGGTCTGAGTCACCTAGTAAGTGTGACTGTCATTGTCTCCCGGGGCAGTAGGCGCCGCCTGTGCCCTGCACATAGCCTTGGAACCCTCTGGCGGGCTCAGATCCACTTGTGACTGCCAATTCCTGCTCCTCTTTTCCTGAAGGTTTTTGTCCCCAACCTCAGTGGGACACTCTGCCCACACATGTGGCAGGCAGGAAGTGCCAGCACTCCAAAGAATGACTCATCAGAGGGGGTGTAAACGTCCCCCAGCTGCCTCCCTCTTGGGACCCATCTGCTGCGATTTTCTCTGTGAGACCCCACCTGTCCTCCTTACCGATAGGCTTACCACACGCCCTGACCTGGCGGCAACCTCCCTTCTCGATGCCAGCCAGAGCTTCCTAGGTCACCTCCCAAATAAACTCCCTGCTCTTGAATTCCTGTCTCAGGGTTTGCACCTGGGACAACCCAGACTAGGCAGCAACTGCCAGTGACATTTGTCCCAACCCACCCCCAGTGTCAGACACCAGATCTAAGAGACTTCATCCAAAGAGACCCAGAAGACAGCTTGGCTCTTAAAAACCAGATGAGACAGAAGATAACACAGGAGAAATCTGCGTGGCAATTTATCCTGAGAGGAGCTGGATTTTTCTGTGAAAATATGTCCATATGGTGTTGATCATTGACAGTGAAACCAGAATGACATCAGTCAGCTCTGCAGGGTGACAAACTTGCCGGGCTCCTGCCGTGGAGTGGGGATTTGAGCAGTGCCAGGGCCATGCACCACTGCAGCTGTCACAGCTGACACCAAGGAGCCTGGAAGGGTGGCCGCCCTCGCAGGTGTTCAGGAAGGACAGTCCCCTGGAATGTGCAGTGCGTGAGGCTGGGGGAGCTGGTAGAGGCAGAGGTGGTTTCTGACTTGTCATGGATCCATGTGTGCCCATCACTCCAAAGACAAACTTAGCGGGAGGAGCAGGTTTGGGAAGAAATGTCGTGAGTTCAGACGCAGGCATGCTGGGCTTGAGTGACTTTCAAAATGTCCAGGTGCAGGGGTCAAAAACCCTGTTGGATGAATGAGACTAGAACTCAGAGGAGAGGCCAGAGCAATGATGACCCTCAGTCTGAAGTTGTGAGGGAGTGTAGCTTTTAAAAGGGATGTTTGTGTGTCTTCTTTCAAAAAAATTTTTTAATTGGCTGCACAAAGCAGCTCACACCTATAATCCCAGCACTTTGGGAGGCCAAGGTGGAGGGATTGCTTGAGCCCAGGAGTTCAAGACTGCCTGGTCAACACAGCAAAACCTCATCCCTACAAAAAAATCAAAAAATTAACCAGGTGTGGTGGCTCATGCCTGTCGTCCCAGCTACTGGGGAGGCTGAGGAGGGAGGATTGCCTGAGCCCAGGAGTTTAAGGCCATCCTGGGAAACATAACAAGACCCCATCTCTACAAAAAAAAAAAATGAGCCAGGCATGGTGGCATATGCCTGCAGTTCTAGCTACCGGGGAGGCTGAGGCGGAAGGATCACCTGAGCCCAGGTCAAGGCTCTGATGAGTCATGATAGTGCCACTGCACTATAGCCTAGGCAACAGAGTGAGATCCCAATTCAAAAAAGACTTTTTTTAATTGTGGTAAAATATACCTAACATAAAATTTACCATCTGAAACATCCATCTATGGACACCTGAGTGCTTTCACCTTTGGGTATTGTGAATAATCTGCTATGAACACCAGGTACACATATCTCTTCAAGTCCCAGCTTGTAATTCTTTTGGGTATCTGTCAAGAAGTAAAATCACTCAACCACATGGTGATTCCGTTCTCGAATTTTTTGAGGTCCCACCATACTGTTTTCCACAGTGTTGGTACCATTTCACGTTCCCCCAACATTCACACAGGTTTCAGTTTTTCCACATCCTCGCAACACTTGTGTTTGTCTTTTCTTTTGAGAATTGCCATCTTAAAGGCTGTAAGCTGGTTACAGTTTCTAAAACACAGATGTCCAGGCTGGAGTGCATTTGCACAGTCACAGAGCAAGAGGAGGACTTGTGCACATCGCAATAGGCCCGGGATATGTTACTTTCATACCTGCGTCATCATCGACCTCATAAACCTGGGTCTGTCGGGGATATGAGCAACACTGGGCATTTACTGCTTTGCCAAGAGGAAGTCCCCAAGCCAGTTCGCAGATAAGGCTCTTTTCTGCCAGGCTCGGCTGACTGGTGGCAGTGACATCCCTTCCTGGCCATACACCGACCCTCTTCAACGCCAGGCTCATGTGCGTCCAGGACCACATGGAGAGCAGCAGGAAGGGGGTATGAGGCAGGGTCCCCTCCCAAGATTCTGGCCTTTTTTTCTTTTCTTTTTTTAAGAGACAGAGTCCAGCCCAGACAACATAGCAGGACCTCGTCTCTACAAAAAAATTCACTGGGCGTGGTCACATGTGCCTGTCGTTCCAGCTATTCAGAAGGCTGAGATGGAAGGATTACCAGAAGGTGGAGGCTGCAATGTCAGCCGTGGTATGCCACTGCACTCCAGCCTGGGTGACAGAGTGAGACCCTGATGAGAGACAGACAGACAGACAGACACAAGGTCTCACTCTGTCGCCCAGACGAGTGCAGTGACACAATCAGGGCTCACCACAGCCTCCAGCTCCTGGGCTCAGGTGGTCCTTCCACGACAGCTTCCAGAGAAGCAGGGATAATAGGCACCCACGTGCTTGGCTAATTTTTTTTTTTTTTAAGAGATGAGGTCTTTTTAACAAAAAGAAAACTACTTCCCCAAAGCCCAGCAGGTACCTCCTTACATCTCATTGGCAAGAACCAGCCAAGTGCCCGTCATGTGACTGGCACCTAAGAGATTTGTTAAAGCAGAGATCGCTGGGTCCCTCCCACGGAATTCTGACTCGGTGGGTCTGGGGTGAAGCCCAAGACTTTGCATTTCTACTGAGCTCCCAGGTGACACTGATGCAGCTGGTCTGGTTGGGGACCACAGCTGGAGAACCACGCCCATAAGCCCTCCTGAGCCACCACTCAAGCTGATATGCCAGCACCCAAATGAAATTCCAGGGGACAAGGAAAGTGTTGGTGAGAACCGAGACATGCTGCCACACACCCTGTGCAGCTCACTTGTCTCTTTTTCAGCTGCCGGGCTCTAAGCCCCTGAGAACAAGGGCCATGAAAGTTCCCTTTTGGGACCCTGAAGTCGGATAGAGTTACTGGGACTGGTAGCAATTTTAAACAGATTTGTCAAATGCATGAAAAAATGAGCATCTCACTAGAGATGCCCAAGGCCATGGCACGCCCTGATCACCTGATCGGAACCCCTTCCTGGAGCCCGTGCAGGAAGTCCCCAGGGCACGAGCAGTCCCTTCCTTCCCAGGCTCTGGCTGGCAGCTCCCCTGAGCAGCTCAGTGGCTTCCCTCTCACCGTGTCCCCCCAGGGAGGCCTGGCTCCCTGCTCTGAAGGGACTGCAGGACCAGAACTCAGCCTGCAGGTGACCCAGGACCATGCCTGTTTGGAGTCTTTGCTGCTGAGACAGACAGCCTGTGGCCATCGGTCCCATATAGTGACTGTTCATGGCCCCCAGGGTGTGGTCCCTCTTGAAGTCAAAGAATGAGCCCTCAATTCACTAATTGTCTAAACAGACAACACCAGCTAACCCTCTGGCCCAGTTCTGATTCTTTATGAACTGAGCAAGCCCAGCACAGGGGCTCACGCCTGTAATCCCAGCACTTAGAAGTCCAAGGCAGGAGGATTGCTTGAGCCCAGGAGTTCAAGACCAACCTGGGCAACATCGCGAGATCTCGTCTCTACAAAATACAAACAATAAAAACCTGAGGGAATACAGCTGCAAACAGGCGCTACATATTACATATTCCTTTATCCACAGGGAAGTTTCTAGAAAGTTGCCAGTGTGGAATATGATTAATGAAGATGAGAACGCCGTATCCTTCCGTTGCACACTCACACTCTCACACTCAATCCGCACAGCGGTCCTGAAGGAAGGAAACCAGGCAGACCTGGGCTCCTGTTTCACAGATGAGGATCTTTCATTTGAAACCGAGTTCCCGAACTTGCGCCATGAGCACTCCATCAGCAGCAGTTTGTTACGTGCCTCGATAACTCCCTCCAAGGTGAAGGCGAAGCACCTGGGATAAACCGGGCTCATCTTGGTTGGCAGCCCAGCCCCTGTGGGCACCAGCGCCTGCTGAAGCCACAGACGACCGGATGTAAGCACACACAGATGAGTCACCCGAGAGCAACTGCAGGTTGGGGACGGGCCTGGGTGCCAAGCGGGCGGAGATTTCGCCAAGTTCTGGCAGCGGGCCAGGCTGTGACTGGCGGGGCGTCTCACAGGCCAGACGCACACTGCACGACAAGGTGTGTTGGAGGGCAGGTGAGGAAACACTCTGGGGACCCTGGCAGGGGCCGGTCCCAGATGCTGAGCAGCCCAGGGTGCTCCAGCCTCCCTCCAGTTGTCCAGGCTCAGGGGGCTGCATCAAGCTGGAAGCGGGTAGTACTCCTGGGTCCTCTTCTCTCCTGTTTGTGCCTCACTGTGTGTTTTCAGGGGTGGTGCTTCAGCCCTCTGGGAGGAGTCAGCCCTGTGTGCCTGGCTCTGGACCGGGCAGGGGGTCAGGCTGGACCCCTTCACGCCTTCTGACTTGCAGACACCGACCACAGTTCTCAGCTCCCCTCCTCTCCTCCTAACTTCCAGGTCAGGCAAGATGTGTGGACAGGGAGGTGGGTGCTGGGCTCTCCTGCCAGGTGGAAATGGGATTCTGGCCCCTCCCTCCTCCCCTCCTCCCCTTCTCTCTCAGCACTGTCCACTCCCCAGATGGGCTTTTCTAGGCCAGGACCTGGACTTTCTCCACCCATCTTGGCGGCCCAGCCTCCCTCCCCACCCACCGCACCCTCCCCACTGTCCCCACAACCCAGACTGCTTCTGTGGTGTTCATTGGCACGTTTTAATACTACCTACACGTTTATTTCAGGGTTAACTGTGTCCTGAGTTCCCCTGGGGAAACCTTATGCCATTATCGGTTTGTTTCTCAAGGCCCCCCACGGAGCAGGGGTTCTCAGCCCAGCCACAGACTACAATCACCTAGGGAGCTTTAAAACTACCCATGCCCATGAGGGATTTCATTGGGATGATGAAAAAGTTCTAAAACTGGATTATAGTGATGGTTGCACAACTTGGGAAATTTAAAAATCACTCAGTGCTACACTTCAAGTGGGTGAATGTCATGGTATGTAAATTACACCTCAATAAACTTGCTTTTTTAAAAAACGTCCATGTCTGGATTCATCTTTGACCTATTAAATTAGAATCCTTGCTTTGGGTCAGGTGCAGTGGTTCACACGTGTAATCCCAGCACTCTGGGGGTCCCAGGCAGGAGAATTGCTTGAGCCCAGGAGTTCAGGACCAGCCTGGGCAATATAGCAAAACCTCATCTCTACAAGAAATTTAAAAATTAGCCGGGCATGGTGGTGCACCTGTAATCTCAGCTACTCGGGAAGTTGAGGTGGAAGGATCACCTGAGCCTGGGAGGTCAAGGCTGTGGTGAGCTGTGAGGGTCCCACTGCACTCCAGCCGAGGTGGACAGAGCGAGACCCTGTCTCTTAAAAAGAAGAAGGAGGAGGAAAAGGAGAAAGAGGAGGAGGAGGAGGAGAGGAGGAAGAAGAAGAAGAGGAAGAAGAAGAAAGAAACTCTGGCTTGGAGCCTGAGCTGATTGATTCCTGCCCTGGTGTCACTGTGGGGACATTTCTTTGCACCACCCTCATCACTTACACACCCTGAGGTGAGATAAGACTTGGAGTGAGGTGGGCCTGATCGCTTCTCCGTCTAAGAACAGAAAACGGTGATAGAGACACACAGGGAAGAAGGCCATGTGAAGGGGTCAGAGCCTGGAGTAACCAGGGATCCCCGCGGCCACCAGA
>CAUYQG010194621.1:0-12738 GCA_963574415.1 Tarsius wallacei
ACCACACCCGGCTAATTTTGGATTTATTGTAGAGATGAGGTCTCACCAAGTTGCCCAGGCGGGTCTCGAACCCGCAGGCTCAGGCAATCCACTCACCTCGGCCTCCCAAGGCGCGGGATTACAGGCTGAGCCACCGAGCCCGGCCTGGTGTGGAACTCTTTTTAATTTTCCTTGCTCATTCTGCCCTCCCCCCATTTTTCCAGTTCTTATTTCTTTTTTTCGTCTTCTCTGTTCTCTCTTCCTGGAATTCAAACTAGTTGGGATCTCCTGGACTGATTTCTACTGGGTTTTTTTTTTTCTTAATTTTCATTTTCTGTTTATTAACTTTCTTAATTTTCATCTTCTGTCTTCATTTTTTTTCAAAAACTTTCTTGGAGATTCTCAAAATTATGTTCTAGGTCTTGGGTTAAATTTTTATTTTGACAGTATGATCTTAAGTTTCTGAGAGCTCTGGTTTTCTTATTTATTCTTTCTCATAACATCTGCTGTTTTATTTATTTATTTTTTGCTCTTTTATTTTAGATTTGGGGGTACACATGTGTATTTGTTACAGGGACATATTGTGTAGTAGTGGGACTTAGGTCTCAGGTGGGTGGCCCATTCCCGATAGTCTACCTTGTGCCCCATAGGTAGTTTCTGAACCCTGACCCCCCCCCCCATTGGTGTCCCCAGTGTCTATTATTTCCATCTTTGAGACCATTTAGCTCCCACATATGAGTGAGAACATGCAGCACTTACTTTTCTGAGTCAGTTTACTTAGAATCATGATCTCCAGCTGCATCCATGTTGCTTCAGAAGACATTATTTCATTCTTTTTTATGGCTGTGTAGTATTCTGTGATGTGTATATACCACATTTTCATTATCCACTGATCGGTTTATGGGCATTTAGGTTGATTCTACATCTTTGCAATTGTGAATTGTGCTGCAGTGAACATGTGGGTGCAGGTGTCTTTGTTATATAACTACCTCTGTTCCTTAGGGTAGATACCTAGTAGTGGGATTGCTGGATCAAATGATAGATCTATTTTTAGTTCTTTGAGTAATGTCCATACCACTTTCCATAGAGGCTGTACTAATTTACACTTCCACCAACAATGTATAAGTGTTTCCTTTTCTCTGCATCCATGCCAGCATCTATTGTATTTGTGAATATCTTCTCCCATTCTGTAGGCTGTCTATTTGCTCTGTTGATTATTTCTTTTGCTGTGCAGAAGGTTTTTAGTTTAATTAAGTCCCACGTATTTATTTTTGTTGTAGCTTCATCTGCTTTTGGGGGTTTAGCCATAAATTCTTTGCCATACGTTTTTCTAGGTTTTCTTCCGAGATTTTTATGGTTTCAGGTCTGACATTTAAGTCTTTAATCCATCTCCAGTTAATTTTTGTATATGGGGAGAGATAGGGATCAAGTTTAATCTTTCTGCATGTAGCTATCCAATTTTCCCAGCACCACTGGTGTCCTTTCCCCAGTGTATGTTTTTGTCTTATTTGTCAAAGATCAGTTGGTTGTAGGTATTTGGGTTTATTTTTGGGTTATCTATTTTTGTTCTATTAGTTCGCGTGTCTACTCTTATACCAATGCCATGCTGTTTTGGTTAATACAGACTTGTAGTATAATTTGAAGTCAGGTAATGTGAAGCCTCCAGCTTTTTTCTTTTTGCTTAGGATTGCTTTGGCTGTTCTGGCCCTTTTTTGGATCCATATGAATTTTAGGATTGTTTTTTCTAATTCTGTGAAAAATGACATTGGTAGTTTGATAGGGGCATCTGTTGTTTATGAGTATGAGATCCCTGGTGATACCAGAGGCCTCCCTGGTCATCCGATCCTACTCCATTCTTAAAAACATTGGAATAGAGGACTTTCAGATAACAGTTTATATTTTATTATTTTATATAAGAAGACCTCAATAAAACACTTAAATACCTATTTAACAGTCCACCCGGGCTGTTGGGACCCTGATTGTCATTCTGAGCTGGGATCCAGTCAGACCTGAGGGTCACTACCCAGCTGCCTAATTACCCTCTGCCCCTGGAGTCACTGCTCCCCCTCTGACCACTGGCCCTTCTGCAGTCACCAGGGCCACTCCTGTCCTAAAGGACTCACTGTATGTCCCTGGTCCCCTGACCTGGCCCTCCATGGCAGGGGTGTTGGCCTCAATATTCAGTTTCTAGGCATGAGCCCTATACAGGATGTGCACTTTGCAGGCAGTCAGCACAGCAAGCCTTACTGGAGGCTCAGGTGCTCACCCTAACCTGTCCCAGAATACATGTAGATTTCATATAGGGAGAAAAAATGCCCCCCAAATTTGTGAGAGCTGTGAAGCACTTAACGTCAATTACCTACTCATTTAACATGTAAATTAATTCCTCAATGGGTATGTGTGAACAGTACTGTGATTCTACCTGTCCCTTCACCACAGAACACTTACTGTTGAAGTATCTGTTGTAGATACAGAAACCATAATGAATGCAAATAATACTTACTCAAATAAAATAAGGCAATTTAAAAATAACTACCAAGTTAGGCTCAGCGGCAAGAGGAGTCAGGGTCTGTGGTGTCCTGCTGCCAAGTGGGGGTGAAGGTGAGATGAGTTGGTGATGTGGGAGAGCAGTTTCTGCTTCCTCGCATTTAGTTTTATACAACTTCAGTGCACTTGAGGAGCACACAAATTTTAGAAGGAGAATTCAACTTTGATAGTGTTTTAGATGCAGATCTGTTAAGTTCTTTGCAAATACTTAGATTGTGCATTCAACTAGTAGAGACATACATAACTAAATAAAAACAAAAAACAAAACTGGTGCTCTTTGAATTGTTTCCTCCAGGGCACGTGTTTCTTTTCTACTTGTTTATTTCTTGTTCCTTGTCCTCCTCTTGTCTGGGCTCCTCAGTTGCCTACCAAAGGCCCAGGTGATGATTCTCAGTAGATTGGCTTTCTTCTTCCACTGCTGCTGCTGTGTGTATATGTTTTATCCTCAGCTTGCCCCTGAATGGTGTTGTGTGTATCAGGTGGCAAGGGCCTATTGCCTGGTAGACTCTGCCATAGAGCCTTAGGCAGGGATTCTCTTCAGTGTCCATGAAAGCTTTGTTCCTGGATGCTATCACCTGTACCAGGAGCCCTGCCTCTCCACAGGAAGTCATGTCTCCTCAGGGAAAAGCCCCTGGTCTCTTGTACAGAAAGACTTGACCTGTTCTGCATGTGGGTGAGAGGCTAAGAGAATTGACAGACTGCATCCTGCACACTTCCAACAGGCTCTGTACTCAGTCGACTAAGAAAGAAAACAGCATCTACATTCATGGGCTGAGATTTCTACAGATCTTTGCAAACATAATGCCATACTTTTCTTGGTCCTGATGGTATTTGTAACTCCACAAGGCCATTTTCAGGCAATAGCCACTGTTTCTATTATAGAGAGGCTTTCAACATCTTCAGCACATAAGAAAAATTGTAAAGCAGTTTCTGAAATAGAAATCTATTGCAAATAACTTTTTAAAGCTTAATTTTGACATTCTGGTATCCTTTTCTTTTATTTAAACAGATGATGCTGCAGGATCTTGAAATCTTTCAAACGAATAAAACCTGCAACTTGAAAACCAGCCTTCTGTAACCACAGTGCCATGCCCAAATGATGAGGAATGTATGGAGAACTCCAAATGGATCTCTCAATTCTAAACTGTCACATAACCCCAAGAGAGCCACCTGGGTATGTGGCCCTCAAGGCTGGGCGAAAGCTTTCCTGTATGTGTTGAACAGCACAGGAAGTGACACATACATACTTCAGGTGCACTTTGAAAGGACTGATGGGCAGCTACCTCAGGGACCAAAATCAGTGGGAAGGGATGGACCTGGTACTCCTGATTCCCATTTTGACATGTTCTCTTGTGTCAAGGTGGTATTTTTCCTAAAAGGAAGGGGAGAATAAAGACTGTCCAAGCAACAGTAGTTGCCAAAGAGAAAATAAGAACTAGATACTTACACTTGTTAATTTTTATGTGGAAACATCTGTTACTGTAGAAAATATTTTAAAGGTATGTTCGTTATATTGTTAAATAGTAAAGAATGAATCTGCAGTGAAGATTATATGTTTTTAAAAGCAACCAGTAGATCAAAAGGGCTTCTTTGGAATTACGTCATTTTAGTAACTTCTTTTCCAAAGAAATGGCAGGTCCGATGTTGCTAAGTGTAAAGTCTGAAGAGCCAGAAAGCCTTTTCAGAAGTCCAGTTTAGTGTTGTGCAGGGCCATTGTGTGACCAACAACCAAGAAAGTACAAGCGAGGCAGAAGACAAAGTTTTGAACTTTAGTTAGATTATAAATTCTCAGCTTTCCACGTCTTTCTTCTGTGGGGTAAGGTCCAACCTTTCTGTTCTTACCTCTTAAAATTCTCTTCCTACTGCCCATATTAAGGGGGTTTGCACAGAATGGGGTAGGCAAAACTTATAAAGGGCCTGCAACACTTTAAAGGTTTTCAGGGTTTATCCATATGAAACAGCTGTGCTGGGTGTGCTGCTGTGCCCAGGGGGCTTTTCTGACTGTGACGGGGCAAAAGCTTACGTGGTGGTACAGTGAGACGTCTTAAAATGAAGGATTCTCTTTGGAAACAACAAGCCCTGCTTGGTTTCAGTTTGAGGCTGCTCATCTTCGATGTGATATTTCTTGCCAAGCTCTGTGACACTCTCCATTGATGGCTCCCATAGGTAGACAAAGCTAAGCAAGGAACATAAGGTTGGGATGTATAGGGAGTGAGAGAGAAGCCAGAGACCTGCTGAAGACCTTTTTGGTTTCTTTTTGAAGCATGAAAAATCTTTTATGTCAGTCTGGTCATAAATAAAATTTTAACTTCAACCTTGTGTGTTCAGCCTTCTTTAGTTATGACCAAAGGCTTGCTATAATGTATTTAATGAGAATTTTTAGCTTGTGTTGCCGCCTAATTGTGAAATCAAATAAATGATTAATGTGATTAAATGTTTTTAAAAGCAAACATTATAAAAAAAAATTTTTTTTAAAGACACATTTACAAAGTGCAATCAGGGATGGATATCTGAATCTGAAAGTTGGCCAAACACAGGACACAACAAAACTACAAGCATTGAGGAGCCTGTGGCCTAGGATATAACACTGGAAAATTAACTTGAGCCCGTTGTAAGAAAAGCTTTGAGTGCCATGCAGAAGGATTTGAGGCTATCTTGCTGTACCGCTTGGATATATCTATAGTCAGTTCTGTTGTATGCTTGTTTTAAAATGTAAATTTATACCAACATGATTGATATATTAGAAGCACCTTGAGCATATAACACTTGCTCATGTATAATTTCATCAGTGAGAAACAGTTCAGGGGGAAACAAGGTTGGCCATTTGTTTACTGCCTCAAACCAGAATAGTTGCTATATTTGTTAAGGGTTACATATTTTAAATAGTTATATAAATATCTACTTAACAGCCTCTTTACTGCCTCACCAAAACGTGAAATATTTACTGTGCCCTTTAAAGAAGTTTGCTGATCCCTGCTCTGTGTGGTAGACCGCGCCCAGCTCCATGGAACTGCGTAAGAATACACTGAACTCAAGCATCCCGGCCCTCAGATGCCTATCAGCTCCCTGGGCTCACTGGGGGCAGTAGGAGCTTCACCTTTCCATGGTGGGTATGAGTTTCAGACAACCCTCTTTCCACTCTTTCTGATAACCACTTCCACAAGTGGACTTAGGGGCTTTTTCAAGATAAGGTGCCACATTTTAATTGTAGTATTTTAGCCATTTAATGTATATACAACTGGCTACTATATATATATATATAGTTTGTTTGTTTTTGTTTTTAGATGCAGTACCCCAACCATGTATTTCCATAGCCCTGTGATTTTTATTACTTTTATGATTTTCTGCTTTTGCATAGCCTGGTGGTTTTCAGGAATGCAGGCATGTTGCAATATAACAGAAGTGACTGCACTTGATAGGATCACTGACAAGCTATGAGTCAAGAGTTATGAAAAAGTGAGAACTATCCAGGCTAGAGATAAGGGACTACACTGAGCTCATGTAGCATTTAAAGGAACATTTCAGTGTTAAAGATGGTGTCTTTCAAGGCACAGAAAGAAGCAGTTGACTTAGATGGTAGTACCAGTACTAAAGAACAGAGAGGGACAGAGTGGCTTCTGCTGTCTATAGTTCATAGAGATCAGCACTTTCACTGTCCTGGAGGCTCCCTCAGGGTAGGAAGCAAGTCTTTTTAAGGCTCAGTTTTTTAGGCATAGAGTGCATTCTGTTATTACATGAAACAATAAGTTCAAAATTGATTCCATTACTTCAGGAGGCTGGCTACTCCTTATTTAGCACTTAGGTGGGCCCAAAGCAGACTTAAGTAGAAGACCATCTCAGAATTTTTTCCATTTGAAACAGAAATGAAGTACTATTGAAAAGTGTGCAATTTCTTTCCTACACATAGTAATGTATGTATTTAAGTGGAAAAGTCAGTTGCTTTTTGAGAAAGCATATATTCAATATTTGCATAACAAATTCTATTCAGAAAAATTAGACTGCATTGAAGCAGATGTAATTCGGTTTCACCACTGAAATTATTTTGGCTTCTAAAACTGTACACTTGGGACATTTGAAATCAGAATAATTTTATTGATATTTTCAATACTGACATACAATTCCTCTGAAACAATTTCCCTAAAAGCCGCTTCAGCAACTTATTAACTACCCTATAATTAGTGTATTTAAAAGCCAAGAGTTTACATTAAAGTTTACTTAAAAGTACAAGGCAAGACCAGAGTGATGATCATACAGAATTCAAATTTTTTCTGACCAGTAAAGCTTGTTTCAAAATAGAAGTTAAGATTATGGTTCAAAATTGTACTTAAAAAAAAAAAAGCCAAACATTTAATACCAACTCTCAAGGAAAACATTCCCTACTGGAATGGGTCCCCAGCACTCCTTAATGGAAGTGAATTATGGCCTCTTTGGCTAGAACAAACTAAGAATTTTCTTAAATGGCACACCAGGTTGGACTTGCTTACTCCAGAAGTTTGCTATTCAGGAGCTGTTTGAATATTAGAATGGGAACTGAGTAATGATCAACCTGAGTGCTGCAGCACTTGTCCTATTTGCTCTTATAGCTGGTGGTTACTCAAGGGCATGCTAGTTCCTAATGGGACTCTCGGTGTCTCTTGCGGCTTTCTCGGCCTTCAGTGTCTGGATACTGAGAAAGATCTAGGGTTAAAACTCGGCTGAACATGCAGTCATCATGCTAAAATGGAAAGAAGACAATTAAAAGTCAGTTCCTCTAATTATGGAAAGTATTATTAAAGTAAAGGGCCATTAAATGAGCCTGGATTTGCATTACAAAGGAGCTTTCTTATGCCTAAAAAGGTATCAGTTATCTACATATCATCAGGTGGGTTTTTTTTTTTGTATCATCTGCTATGAGAATTTCCATTTTTCATGCAGCATATTTCCAGGTGGTCCCCTAACATTCTGTAGGCACAGGAAGGTAAATTAATTTTTATCTTCACCTAAAGAAAAACTAAGGAAGTAAAACCTAATTGTCCAAATGACTTGAATTAGTTGCTGTACTCCATTAGCTCAGTTAAGTATTTTGAATGGCTTAAGAAAGGTGTGTTCAATTTCGAAAAGTTACTACACAACTTGGAACATCTAGTGAATTTCATTTTCTTCTGATACTTTTGGAAGATAAATGGCTCCTTGTTCTACCACAGTGCATTTATTTTTGCCTAAAACACTGAAACATCACATAAATATAAAATAAAATATTAAAGTTTATCTGTGTAAACTAATGTAAACTATTTTACAAAACTATCCTACTAACTGTTCTGCAATTTTCAATTTGCTTTTTTCACTTAAAATGTTCCTTAACTCTCTGTGTACTGTTGGCAGGAAGATATCTGAGAAGTTACTTTTACATTTTCTTTGGTTAAAAAAACCATCTAACCCTCAGACTCCACTTGAAGATTTTAATTATAAAAGAAAGCCCTGTAGCTGTTAGGGTACTAAGGGAAGTTTACAGTGAGCACTCCTCTCCCCTCTGATTTATCTTTACCTCGGGATAGATGCCTATTAGTGCATCAGCTCTGGAATAGAACTCTTCTTTTAGGGAGATGATTATCATCTGAAACTGGTCTTGAGTCTGCTCTTTTATATAACTTGACACCTGGAGGAAATAAAAAGTCCATATTTCACTAGCAAGGTAGGGCCTTGTTTAGGTTCTGGGGATCATGATTCTGCATTTCTCTGAGTCTGCCCGTTTTAGGTGGCAAGGACTTTCTGATCATTCAGTAAATCTACCACTACTGCAGCAATGGAAATAGCTTAGATTCTAAAATAAGATGCACTTCATTAAACCCGTGATCTAAAACTTTAAGAACATTTTAAAGAACAAAGCTCCAACTTAACATACTATCATGTGAATATGCAATCATCCTTTATAACAAGATAAAACTACCACTCAAGATATTTTTTGAGGGTGAAGGAGGGCTGTTTTTTGTTGTTGTTTTTTAAGAGCTGGGGTCTTGCTCTGTCACCCAGGCTGGAGTATGGTGGCACAATTACAGTTCACTGTAGCACCAAACTCCTGGGCTCAAGTGATCTTCCAAATTCAGCTTCCTGAGTAGCTGGGACTACAGGCATATGCCACCACACCTGACTAAATTTTCATTTTTTTTAAATAGAGTTAGAGTCTTGCTATGTGTCCCAGGCTATCTCAAACTTCTGGTCACAAGGGATTCTCCTGCCTCAGCCTTCCAAAGTGCTGGTATTACAGCCATGAGCCACTGTACCCAGCCAAGGGACTGGTATTGAAACTTCCAACTTCACATTTTACCACCTCAAAGCCTGAAGATGGGAAAAATATGGCAATATGTATGTATTTGTAATCCATAATCAAGACCTTTGGTTAGAGGTGAACTCTGGCTCCTTCAGGAAGTTCAATTCCAAGGAAATGAGAATAAGTGAAAAACTCAATAGAAATTCGTGTGAATATGCAATCTTGATGAAAAAAACTATTCATAACTTGGAGAATTATAGAGAATAACTTAGACTCAAACTGTCAACAGTCTAACGAGATAACCTGCCAGCTCCCTAGATCTGAGGACCTGGAACGTGTCTTCTCCATGAACATTGGTTCTGACTCTACCCAAGATCTTATGGACACAAGCTTTAGAAGCAGGAATGGCAAGAGGATGGCAGGAATGAGATGCTAGCTAAGGTGAATGATGAGAGAGGAAGGAAACTTCTTGGTTGAGAGGCTGAATTCATAGAAGGAACTGTCAGCATTAGAGGCAATGATAGTAGCAACTATGACAAAGGACTGAAAAAAGGTCTCGGGACAGTGATAGAGAAGAAGAGATAGGCTACAAAGAGGTATGCCATGCATTTTGCTTGAAGAGTTATTTGTTTATGTGTGTATGTATGTATGTATGTATGTATGTATGTATGTCAGGGTCTCACTCTCGCCCAGGATGGAGTGCTTTGGGATGATCACAGTTTGTGTGGTCTCGATCTCCTGGGCTCAGGTGATCCGGCTAATTTTGTGATTTTTTTTGTAGAGATGAGGTCTCACTATGTTGCCCAGACTAGTCTTGAACTGGGCTCAAGCAGTCCTCCCACCTTGGCCTCCCAAAGTGCTTGGATTACAGACATAGCCATCACACCCAACCAGAGAGTTACCTATTATAAATTTTGGTCACCTTCATCACAAGAAGGAGTGGAGGCTGCTTTACAATTGCTCATACTACCTTACTGCTCAGATTCAATTCCGTATTGGAGTATCAGAAACAAATCTCAAAGGGATAATGGAAATTATGAGGTTTTAATACATAGGATGGGTACTAATAGGAGTCTTAAGTAAGACCTAGTATCTGAAGATGCCACCAATCTGATTTTTGCTAGAAGATATGGATACCTTAAGTGCAACCAAGAAAAGAGGTATCCACAAAGAGAGAGTGCCCCGCCCCCTCCACAAAATATGGGATATAAAGTACCGAAATTAATCTAAGGGGAGTTTTCTCCCAAATGAGTCAGCCATGGAACCCAGTCAGCTGATACAGACTGGCTGGCATTCAAGAGAGACAAATCAAGATGTTCTTTTGTTCTCTGAAAAGAAACTTGTTGAGGGTGTGAAGTTGATGTGGTATTCTTGTGTATCCTGCACCATGTTAAAAAGCAAGGCCTCAGATTTGGATTAGATGAATACAATTTAGCAAGTGTTTATAAAGACCACATTCATGCCATTAAAAGGTACCGTAGGCTGCAGTTGCTCAACCCCCAGACTCACCCAGGTATTTCACATGAGACTCAACAGAGTAAGAAATCAGGGAGGTCAGCTTCAGAGGTGCAGAATCTATTAGAACCCCAAGAATGAAAACATCTCCCAGGGGTGAGTTAATTAATGTAGCTCACAACACTAGGTTATAAACCAGAATGCCAATTTACAAATTAATAATGAGAAATATATCTGTCAGCATGACCAGAGCAGCCTCCCTGTGAGCAGCTGTAAATGCAAAGTCCAGTCATATCTAGAGGATGGATGGGCCTGGAATCATAACCAAGAGATTCTAATTCACTCATCTCAAAAAATGCACAACCCTGCAGCAGTACCATGATACCAGAACTCTGCAGGCTGGAGCTCCCCTTTGCCCAGGCAGTGATGGGCACTGCCAGGGTTTGCCTCCATCCTTTATGTTCCATGGCTAATCTCATGTCCAAAATTCAATCTAGTCACAGTCAAGATGTGTGGACTGAGAGCCCAGCTCTTTACAGTAGACTCTGTATATCTATTCACTGATCTTTGAGTGCTGACTAAAATTTAACTCTCAAGAGTAAAACTGTTTCTTTAGCTCTTTTATTCTCTCAAAGATGGAAAACAGGATCTTGCACAAGTACAGTAATTGGATAAAATTTGATAAAATTGGAAAGGTAGAATTTTAAACTTTAATTCCTTTGGAATTTGATTTAGAGATGTTATTCTTTGGAATTTGATTTAGAGATGTTATTCTTGGACTTTATTAAACAACTAATTTGATCCATGAGACCAAATGTACCTGTTTGCCACAGCTCTGTCATTAGGGACCCTCTAATTCCCATTATCTAGATTTGGGGAGAAGTAAGTTATGCCAGCAGTAATGCTGTTGATAAAGTACAGTGATCCTCATTTGACTCCCCGTGTTGATTTTCTATCAATTCTTGAGGGTCTCCTGAACCTTGAATGAAAACTACCCTGAATTATTTTGTTCTTAGATATTTAGCTCAGATTTTTAAAGTATTGATTTTTAATGAACAGTTTTCATTGTTTGCCCCACATTCCTGTATGTCTGGGGTAAAATGCCTTTTAACTGCAACATGATCCTTGAAGTGTAGACATTCTATTGAAAATTAAAAACAGAACAATAAAGAGGGAGAAAAAGCCAAGAAAAATAAAAGCAGAAAGAAACTTACTTTGCCAATATTAGTATTGTCCAGGGCTGCATCCACTTCATCTAAAATAAAGAATGGGGCAGGCCGAAAACTACAAAAAAAAAATTACAATCAAGTAAGTTACAATTTTCTATTTGTTTTACAACTTGAATGAAAGGGTTAGCAATATTCAGAATAAAGAATATTCTTTAGGATATTTCTAAGTAATCAGTTACCTCTATGTTGCTAAATCCAATGCTCAATTATCAGTCTGCACCCTAAATGACCTATGCAAGGAGTATTTGGAGTTGGTCACTCCTTCCTCCTTGAAACACTGCTCTGTGACTTGTATGTTGACAGTCTACTTTCTCTCACCCACTGTTCCTTCTGAGTCTCTTCTGCTAAATCCTTGTCTCTCCAACTCTTGAATACTTCAGTGCCCTCAGGACTCTGTGCTTAGAGTTCTCCTGTATCTAATTAGCTCCCTTAATGATTGCATCTCATCTCAAGATTATTTTTATTTTTTTGAGTCAGGGTTTCACTCTGTCGCCCAGGCTGGAGGGCAGTGGCACGCTCATGGCTGCAGCCTCGACCTGCTGAGCTCAGGTGATCCTTCTGCCTCAGCCTTCCAAGTAGCTGGAATTATAGGCAGGCGCCACCACATCTGGCTAATTTTTTGATTTACTGTAGACAAGGTCTCACCAAGTTGCCCAGCTCATCTCGAATCCATGGGTTCAGGCAATCCTCTTGCCTCCACCTCCCAAAATGCTGGGGTTACAGGCATGAGCCACTGTGCCCAGCTGGTCTCAAGATTTTAATGCCACCCAAATACTGATGGCTCCCACATATCTATCAATAGTTCTGACTTGTCTCCTGAACTCTCACATCAAACATCCAACTGCTTACACAGCAATTCCATATGAGTATCTTAATACACATCTCAAACTCATCTAAAACCAAACTCCTCACGTGCCCCTCCAAACCTATTCCTTCCTGTTGTCTTCTCCATCTCAGTTAATAGCAGCTTTTTTCACTCTAGTTGATGAGGCCCAAACCCATGGAGTCATCCCCACCTCCTCCTTCACACCACACATTCTTAGCAAATTCCATCTGTCAACCTTATCCTCTCATCCTGATTCAACCTATCACCATCTTTCACCTTTTTTTTTTTTTTTTTTTTTGAGTTGGAGTCTCACTCTGTCGCCCAGACTGGAGTGCAGTGGCCACTCCCGGTCACCGCAGCCTCGACCTGCTGGGCTCCGGCGATCCTTCCGCCTTAGCCTTCCAAGTAGCTGGAACTACAGGTGCGCGCTACCACGCCCGGCTAATTTTTTTATT
>CAUYQG010194623.1:0-10417 GCA_963574415.1 Tarsius wallacei
CCCAAAAGCTCTAAATATCGACCTCCCATATGACCCCGCAATCCCCCTACTGGGAATATACCCTGAAGAACTCAAATCACTCTATCAAAAAGATACCTGCACACATATGTTTATCACAGCATTGTTCACAATAGCAAGAACCTGGAACCAACCACACTGTCCATCAAAAGAGGACTGGATTTTTAAAATGTGGTACATATACATGACAGAATACTATGCAACCATAAAAAAGAACAAAATCATGAATTTTGCAGCAACTTGGATGGAACTAGAGTCTATAATACTGAGTGATCTCTCACAGAAACAAAGATCTGAGTATTACATGTTCTCACTCATATAGTAGACCTTGAACATCTATCATAACACTATCAGAAAAGGATTGACAGTAGTGGGAAACTATAGGGGGGGTAGGTAGGGGAAGGGAGGTGGGATTAACAGTAGTCAATATCTGTCTGGGGACGGGGAGACACCCCTTATCAACAAGGGTGCCTGAACGATGCATATTTATATACCTAACCCTTAACTGTACCTCACAATTTTAAAATAAAAAACATGTTTAAGAAAAAAAAAGAGGAGGGCCAGCCACTGTGACAGCTATCACAGAATAGGGGTGTTCACTCAGGTATACTTTACAGAGGAGGGCCAGCCACTGGAGCAACCATCACAGAGAAGGGACAGTCCAAAGACACATATAAGAGAGTAGGGCTAGTCACTGGGACTCATGTTACAGAAGAGGTATTGTCTCAGTGTCACAAAGCACATTGAATGGCTAATCACTGGTGCACTAATAATGAAGGAGGGCCAGTCACTGGGGATCCCAACACAGAGGAGGTGGATTCACTGGGGTACCAATCAAAGAGAAGAGCCAGTAACTATGACAGTCATCATAAAAGAGAACCAGTCACTGAGCCCCCCTAAACAGAGGAGGGCCTGTCACTGGGGCATACATCACAAAGGATGGTCAATCATGAGTGCACCCTTCACAGATAAGGACTAGTCATTGGGACACCCAACACAGAGGAGGGCTAGGTACTGTGACACAAATAACAGAGGAGAGCCTGTGATTGAGGCACCCATTATGAAGGAGGGCCAGTCACTAGGACAATCTTTATGGAGGAGGGTTAATCAAGGGGCACCTATTTTGGAGGAGACCCAGTTACTAGGTCACAAATCACAGAAGAGGGATTGTCACTGGGACATATATTTCAGAGGATGGCCAGTATTTGGCATATGAATCACAGAGGAGGCACACTTACTGAGATACCCATTGTGGAGAAGGCCCAGTTAAAAAAAAAAAAAAAAAAGAATTACTAAACTAAAATATTGGGAAAGAAATTGAGGTGGACACCAAAAAATGGAAAGATACTCCAGGCTCAGGGATTGGAATAATTATTATTAAAATGACAATACTACCCAAAGCAATTTACAGATTAAATACAATTCTTATCAAAATACCAATTACATTCTTCATAGAAATAGTTTTTTAAAAATCCTAAAATTTATATATGAAATCACAAAAGACCCCAAATAGCCAAAGCAATCCTGAGCAAAAAGAACAAAGCTGGAGGCATCATACTACCTAACTTCAAAATTTACTACAAAGCTATAGTAACCATATCAGTATGGTACTGGCATAAAAACAGACACATAGACTAAAGGAACAGAATACAGAACCCAGATGTAAATTTACACATTTACAGCTAACTCATCCTCAACAAAGGTAACAGGAACATACAATGGGGAAAGGAAAGGCTTCTCAATAATTGGTACAGGAAAACTGTATAACTGTATGCAGAAGAATGAAACTGGACTACGATCTCTCACCATATACAAAAATCAAACAAAAAAGAATTAAACACTTAAATTTAAGACCTGAAAATATAAAACGACCAGAAGAAAACCTTGAGGAAACATTCTGAGACATTGGTCTGGGCAAAGATTTTTTTAAATGTAAGACTTCAAAAGCACAGACAAACAAAACAAAAATAGACAAATGGCATTATACCAAGCCAAAAAATCTTCTGCACTGCAAAGGAAACAAGTAACAAAATGAAGAGACATCCCACAGGATGGGAGAAAATATTTATAAATTATCTATTTGATAAAGGACTAACAACCAGAATATATAAGGAGCTCAAACAATTCAATAGCAAAAAAAATCAAATTATAAAATGGGCAAAAGATCTGAATAGATATGTCTCAAAAGAAGACATACAAATGGACAACAGGTATATGAAAAAATGCTGAACATCACTACTTATCAGAGAAATGCAAACCAAAACCACAATGGAATATATCATCTCACCCCAGGTAAGATGGATTTTATCAAGAAGACAAGCAATAACAGATGCTGGTGAGGATATGAAGAAAAGAGAACCCTCATACACTGTTGGTTAAAATGTAAATTAGCACAGCTACTAAGGAGAACAGTATGGAGGTTCCTTCAGAGTCTAAAAATAGAACTAACATATGATCCAGCAATCCCAATGCTAGGCATATATCCAAAAGAAAGAGCTATCTGCACTCCCATGTTTATTGCAGCACTATTCATAATAGCCAATCTAAGTGCCCATCAATGAATGAATGGATTTTGAAAATGTGTGTATATATACACACAATGGAATGTTATTTAGCCATAAAAAGAAAAAATCCTGTAATTTACAGTAACATGAATGAAACAGGAGGTAACTGTGTTAACTGAAATAAGCCAAGCACAAATAAATGAATATTGCATGTTCTCATTCATATGTGGAAGCTAAAAAAAGTGGATCTCATGAAGAGAAAGAGTATATTGGTGGCTATCGGAGGCCAGGAAGGGTAGAAGGGAAAGAGGATTAAAGAGAAGTTGATCAATGGGTACAAATATACAGTTGATAAAACACAATAAGACCTAGTGTTTGATAGATCAGTAGGGTGACTATAGTTTACAATAATCTACTGTACATTTCAAAATAACTAGAAGATAATTCAAATAGTTCAAGCATAAAGAAAAGACAAATATTTAACGTGATGGATATCCCAAGTACACAGCTTTGATCTTTACAAATTCCATGAATTTATTAAATTTATCACATGTACCCTGAAACTATGTACATCTATTGTGCATCAATTTTTAAATTTGTTTACAAATTAAATCTCACTAATTAATTAATTAATTAATTAATTATTGGGTCTTAGATGATCCAGAAAACTTGGAAAGTCTGATTCTCTCTCAAATACTACATTCTAGGTCTGTCTGCCTGCCTACCTGCCTGCCTGCCTGCCTTCCTTTCTTTCTTTCGAGTTGGCGTCTCACTCTGTCTTCCAGGCTGGAGGGCAGTAGCACACTCACGGCCACCACAGCCTCGGCCTGCTGAACTCAGGGATTCTTCTGCCTCAGTCTTCCAAGTAGCTGCAACCATAGGCATGCACCATCACGCCTGGCTAATTTTTCTTGATTTATTGTAGAGATGAGGTCTCACCAATTTGCCCAGGCTGGTCTGGAAACCGTGGTCTCAGGCAATCCTCTCACCTGGGCCTCCCAAAGTGCTGGGATTATAGGAGTGAGCCACTGAGCCCAGCCCATTCTAGATATTTCTTACCAGACAAAAAGTATCATCCCCACTGTAAAAATGCACCCAGTAAGCTGTAATCCTGTAGGAAGTAACAAATTATAGGGTTTTATTTTCCCCTTCGAGTATTCCACATTGCTTAAAGCAGAGGTCAAAGTGAAAGCACTCATTGGGAGATGAAAACAACCCAGAATAGGCAGCTGGTAAGAAATAGAAACCATGCCGGGCATGGTAGCTCAAGCCTGAAATATCAGCACTTTGGGAGGCCAAGGCAAGAGGACTGCCTGAGCTCAAGGGTTCAAGATCAGCCTGGGCAACTTGGTAAGACCTTCTCTCAACAATAAATCAAAAAATTAGCCAGGCATGGTAGTGTGTGCCTGTAGTTCCAGCTACTTGGAAGGAAGTACTTAGGCGGAAGGATCGCCTAAGCCCAGCAGGTCGAGGCTGCAGTGGATGTGAGCATGCCACTGCACTCCAGCATGGGCGACAGACTGAGACTCCAACAACAACAATGAAAAAATAGAAAACACAAGGTAAGGATCAAGAGTCAAGGTCCAAGTTTAGACAAGATCTTTAGATTTGGTTACTATTCCACAGAATCATCAGATTCATATCCACTGAAGTTTTAAATTTTGTCCAAAAATCTTAAGCCTGGAAATAGGTGCTTGTAATTGTTCATTCCTTAGGTAAATACCTAAGCTATTAAAGCAGGTAGTTCTCAGGAAGGAGATTCTCCTTGCACCTCTCTTAGACATGACCATGGAGGACACAAGACAAGGATATTCGTCTTTGGAAGGAAGAGGTAAATATCTTTTTGAAAATATATAGTTGTAATTAAATAGCAGATATATTTTTGAAAATATATGTATAATTAGAATGGTATACCAAAGAGATAAGAAGTGGAATGGGGTTAAAATCTATTGGTTTTGACTATATAGCACTCATTCTCAACTATCTTCTCATATTTAAACTCCACTTTTCTGTGGGGAACCCCTTCCCTGCGATTGGGAGAGGGTGAATGCTGACTTGCCACCATGATGACGTTAGTGGATACATGATCTATGCTGAACAAATCATGCTACCCATACATACCATAAAATTGAATATTATTCATACATAAAAAGGAATAAATGATACATACTACAACATGGATGAACCTCAAAACATAATGCAGAGTAAAAGAAGCAAGACACCAAAGACTACATGTTGAATGATTCTATTTATATGAAACATCCAGAATAGGCAAATCCATAGAGACAGAAAGTAGATTAGTAGTTGCCAGAGGCTGGGGTGGGGGGGAAGTGAGAAGTGACTGCTTAATATAGCGTTTTCATTTAGGGTGATTAAAAAATTCTGGAACTACACAGTGGTGATGGCTGCACAACATGGTTAATATCACTGAACTGTACACTTTAAAATCACTAGAATTTTACCACAAGAAAAAACACTTAAAAGGTCTTGACTAATTTAAGCCCACTCTACATCATATGGTCAGGAAAAAGGACTTCTCAGAGCTGGCACAGAGTGAGAATTTATCAAATTTTAAAAAAGCTATAATTTTGGAATCTCAATCCTAAACTATAAAAAACTATAATTTTGGAATCCCAATCCTAAACTATCTGAAGTGGTTTACATATTGTAATGAGTGCTTTGTGAAGCAAAAGTTTTTTTTAAAATAATGAAATTGATACTTCAGATTTGCTAGACATTTCTGTTTTTAGGAAGAGAGCTGTAAAAGTACTTCATTTTTCATACCAATACCAGGCTGTTTTGATTATTGTAGCTTAAAGTTTAAAGTCTGGAAGTGTGATACTTCCCACTTTGTTTCTTTTGCTGAGGATTGTTTTTGCTATTCATGGTCATTTATGTTTCCATATGAATTTCTATATTGTCATTTCGAGGTCTGAAAGGAAGGATGTTGGTAATTTAATGGGTATTGCATTAAATCTATAGATTGCCTTGGGTAGTATGGACATCTTAACAATGTTGATTCTTCCAATCCATGAGCATGGAATATTTTTCCATTTGTTTGTTAGTTAAAATTAAAAAATTAAAAATTTTTAAAAAATTAAAAAGTACTTCAGAGTAGCCTTTTAAAAAAAAATTGGGAAGTACAAAATTTGGCCACTCAGTTACACAAACATAAAGCAAAACCCACCCATTGTTCTGGAACAAAAAAAGTAACAGGATTTTCTTGGGTGGGGGCAGGGTTGGTTAGCAAGGATCAAGAGTTTAAATGATCTTGGTAGAAAAAAGTAGGTAGTACCCCCCTTATATCAACTATTTGCATCCTAAAGACAAGAACCTTAAGGAAGGAAGAGAATATGGATATTATATAAGTAATTTTCTAAATTATTGACAAAAAAACCCAGAATATCTCCAATTGAAGTGAGCTGGCACTCAGATAACCCCAAGAGAAACTACAAGAGGGCCAGGTCTGGAATGGTGATCTGGGGTCAATACAGGGGCTAGGTTATCATAGGAGAGAGCTTATTCTGTATCTCATGCTTATACTACCTCTAATCCAAGCACCTTGACACTGTGAGCCTGCCTAGGAGAAAATGGCTGTTTACATATGTGACCAGAAAGGATTCTAACACTTCTATGGGTTGGCCCCTGATTGGTGGTAACACTGAAGAGAAGAGGTGCCACACCCTGAGGAATTACTGACTTTAATATTGAGGTAATTTCTGAAACAGGGCCAGTCTCTAAATAAGCTTCTAGCCTTCCTGTTTTCACTAGCATCTCCAGGAAGTGATGATGACAAAAACACCAATGGAGAATGGGGTGTTTAGAGGATGAATCAGCCTTTCTGGTTCCTTCTCCTCAAAGGCACTATTAATCAAGACTAATTCTCTTGGACTGAGTATCACAAAAAGAAGACACTGCAGAGAAAAGATAAAATGTCTTGTCATTAGGGGGCTGAGGCCATTGTAACTTGAGCATTAAAAGATGAATAAAAAAAGAGATGTGACCAGAGTTCTAGCTCTTGTTTTAGAGGAGTAGATTGTATCAGACTAACCCCTCAGTCAAAATTATTTATAAAACTCTGGGAAAAACACAACTAACAACTTTTTGAAGGGACTGGAGATAAACCAAAGAAGGCAGAAACCAGGTAGGGAACAGAACAGTTCTTGAAATAAAGGAAGCACATTAGATGAACTACATATTTTCCAAGATTTTCTCCTGAGAGGACATCTCAGTCTGCTGCTGCAAACAATGAATGGAACTCAATAGAAAGAAGCAATTTTACTGAAATGTGGAGCCAGAGATTGGAGTTTGGGGCTTCCAGAGTAGCTGGAAAATTGAACAGGAAATTTCCAGAAAGAAAGGGCCTACAGAGAGGAAACTCAAAATCTGCTTGAAAATTTCCCTCAAATCCTTGACTGATGCCTAACCTTCATGTGCACAAAAGAGAATCTAAGAGATCCGGCAAAACCCAGCAGCTGGGAGACTACAAAGCTGAGCACATTTTGGCAGCTTCCTAGTACTGTTGAGACACCGTTTGGAATTCAAATCTTTATGAATTATAAGGGTGTTGATGAAAGAAGCCAAATTCTGCAAAATATTTAAGATGGCTTATTCTGAGCCAAATGTGAGTGAACTTAGGCCTGTGACACTAGTCACCAGGAGGTCCTGAGAACATGTGCCTGCTGTAGCTTAATTGTGCCTTGGTTACATACATTTTAGGAGACAGAACTTCCAAGAAACCAAAAATCAATACATGTGAGACTTGTACTTGAATGTTCATAGCAACCCATTCATAACACAAATCTGAAAAATCCAAATGTCCAACAAAAGTATTTAAAGATTATAGTGTCAAAGATAAAAACATACTAGTTAAAGTAGTAAGAACAGATTTTAAACCATGCACAGTGACTCACACCTGTAATCCCAGCACTTTGGGAGGTGGAGGAGAGAGGACTGCCTGAGCCCACGAGTTCAAGACCCATGTGGCAACATGGCAAGACCTCATCTCTAAAATAAACAACAACAAAAAATAGCTGGGCATGGTAGTGCACAACTGTAGTTCCAGCTACTTGGAAGATTGAGGAGGAAGGATTGCCTAAGCCCAGCAGGTCGAGGCTGCCATGGCCATGCACTACAGCCTGGGCATCAGAGTGAGAATCTGACTCAAAAAGAGAGAAAGAGAGAGAGAGAGAGAGAGAGACAGAGAACGGATTTTAATAGTAATGAACTATTGCAATAGGGGAGAGAGTCTACCATGAGCTAAACTCAGAGGTAATTGGGTATTTTAAAGGGAAAATAAGGAGAGGAATGAGTAGGGACTCAGTAGATTCAGAGAAATGAATAATTACAAAAAGTGGGAAGGCAGGGTTGGTCCATGGGAAACCCATCCAAGTTTGCTAACTGGAATTTATCAAAATGCGGTTCCTACAATCCCTTAGAGGCTGAAAAACAGGGACTCTGTCTTCAGGCTTAGCTGGAATAAACAGTAAATTCTTTTGGTAGCCCTGAGTTGTCTCAGTCAGGTGCTTTAAGTGGGGATAGGGTCATCTAGGGATGTGGTCTTGAGCTGTTAACAACTATGTTAGTGTTAGTTCAAGTCTTTATAGGACAAGACTGAGGTCTAGCTGAGAAACGGCTCAGAGGAGGCTGACTAGAATTTGATCAAGTAGGGGGTCTTTTTGTCAAATCACAGGACTGAATACTATGAATTACTGATACATGCCAACAACATGGATACATCTAAAAAATATTGTGAGGCAAAAGAAGCAAAACCAGAAGAGCATATACAATATAATTACATTTATGTGAAGTTAAGGAATAGGCAAAGGTAATCTAAAAGGATAGAAACCAGAGCAATGGTAGTTTCTGGGGGCAGAATATAGACAGCAGAGAACATTCAGGGATGATGAAAATAGTCTGTACTTTTATTTGGGTAGTGGTCGATGGGCATGTTGTTTAAAAAAAAAACATTGAATTTAAGATACTCTAAATAAAAGCACTACAACAAAACAAAAAACACCCAAAAAAGTGATTGTCTTTTTTATACAATCAAATGATAAATTTATCTGAATCAGTGTCAAATGTTATTTCGTTTAACTCTGACACCAATAGCATAATATAGGGATTATTGACACTGTGGCATTTCAGGTATGTGAATCAGCCTTTCATGGCCTGATGTGGGTTAAACCCTAATGGTGAGGTACAGAACCTGAAGATCCCTTAGAAAGCAAGTAAAGAACAGAGCTCATGTGTGGGCATCAGACAGGGCAGTGTATAAGGTCCAACCTACCACTCACCAGTTGTGTTATCATGGCAACTGACCTAAACTCTCTGAGAATTCATTTCCTCATCTGGAAAAAGGAAGTAGCATAATCACCTCACAGGTTTGTTGAAAAAATTAAAATGAGACCATTACACAAAAAGTTTAGCAAAGTGCTTCCTATGGAAGGTAAATCTAGCCAGAAGATGATTGGCAAAAATAGAACTTGGACTGAAGAGGAAGCTTTCTTCTTTCTCTTAGAAACAGTAATGATTAAGGCTCAGATTCCAAGTAAGATAAACATACTGGTAGATATGCCCATCATGATGAGGATAACATAAAATGGATGTTGTTGATTTGAAGTAAAGCAGAGAGACATTAATTAGAGATCCATTGAAAATGTGTTTGTCTGGGCATAAGGTCTCCATGTGTGGTCATACCTAGAAGGTATAAATAATTCCTTGCTTAGAACTTCCACTCCATTATTTCCAAACCCAATTACTCATGGTGAAACCCAAGCAAACAATAACACGGAAAATATGAGATGAAAGTTAAAAGACAAGCAGACTAGATTGAAAGGGGCCAATAAATGTCTAATTGGAACTTTAAATAGGACTGAGGAAATATCAGAGGATCTTAAGGATGAGAATACAGTATTTCAGAACTGAGGAAGGATACACATCTACAAATTCAATAATCCCAGAGACTCCTTAGCCAAAAACCTTTAGAGACCATGTGGTATTAAGTTCTTTATTTCTGTGATGAATCACTAAGTATGACGGTCTTCAACTCCATCCAATTTGCTGTGAAGTCCATGATTTTGCTCTTCTTTATGGCTGTATAGTATTCCATTGTATATATGTACCACATTTTCTTTATCCAGTCCACTTTTGATGGGCAGTAGGGTTGGTTGCTATTGTGACTAGTGTGGTTATAAACATACGGGCGCAGGTGTCTTTTTGGTAGAATGATTTCTATTCCTCCAGGTATATTTCCAGGAAAGGGATTGCTGGATCGTATGGAAGGTCAATTTTTAGTTCTTTTAGTAATTACCACACTGCTTTCCATAGAAGTTGAATTAGCTTGCATTCCCATCAACTGTGTAGAAGCGTTCCATTTTCTCTTCACCCGTGCTAGTATCTATTGTTTTTTGACTTATTAGTGATGGCCATCCTTACTGGAGTTGGGGGGTAGGTAGCTCATTGTAGTTTTGATTTGCATTTCTCTGATGATTAGTGAGATGGGGCATTTTTCGTGTATCTGTTGGCTGTTTATATGTCTTCTATTGAAAAGTATCTATTTATGTCCTTTGTCCGCTTTTTAATAGGGTTGTTTGTTTTTTTCCTTTCAGCTCATTTGAGTGCCTTGCAGATCCTGGATGTTAGACCTTTGTCAGATACATAATTGGCAAATATTTTTCCCATTCTGTAAGTTGTCTCCCTACTCTCTTGATGATTTATTTTGCTATGCAAAACTTTACAGTTTGATGAGGTCCCACTAGTCTATCTTAACTTTTATGGCATTCACTTTTGGGGACTGGGTCAAGAATTTATTGCCTACTCCAACGTGCATAAGAATATTTCCATCCAGGAGTCTATAATACTAAGTGACCTCTCACAGAAACAAAAAACTGAGT
>CAUYQG010194626.1:0-12942 GCA_963574415.1 Tarsius wallacei
CTCATCTCTACAATAAATCAAAAAATTAGCCGGGCGTGGTAGCGCACGCCTGTAGTTCCAGCTGCTTGGAAGGCTGAGGCGGAAGGATCGCTGGAGCCCAGCAAGTCGAGGCTGCGGTGGCCAGGAGCGGCCACTGCACTCCAGTCTGGGTGACGGAGTGAGACTCCAACCGAAAAAAAAAAAAAAAAAAAAACAACAAAAACCAAAGACCTTGATTTTTTTTTAAAGAAAAGTTTCTGAAGGGATCAAGAACAAGAAAATATGGACACTGAGTAAGAAAGTTAGCAAAAATCACAAATGCTCAAGCAGCTGAAACCTGGAAAAGTCTTATGATGCAGAGTGCTGAAGAAAGCATCTCTAAGGAAGGGAATTACAGAACTAGAAGTCTTGCTCTGGCAATGGACTGCAACTTACTAAACACATGAAGGGAACAAAACTATTAATAAATTATTCGGGAACAAGAAAGGTTAAAGTCAGTCATATCTGCTTTATTAGATGAAGAGAAAAATGTGGTAACAGATGCTTAAAAGGCTGAAGTGAATGAACGCTTTTTTGAAGCATCAATATATGAATGTGAAGAAGTGTGGGCTCTGGAGTGCCTTGCGGACATCCACGAAGGGGAACAATGGGTCAGTGGCTTAAGGCTGGGCCTGGGAGCAGTGCTCTAACTCTGCTGGCGCAGGCCGGCCACACCATGTAGGATCAGGTCGGAATGCAAATAGAATTTGTAAAGTAGAGAAATAACTGGATATAAAAAGAAGCAAAGTCCGTAAGACAAAAGCAAGCTATGACTAATGGCAAGGAAATAATATAAATAGAAGCAAAGGTGACAATCAATTACTTCTGACATGGGCATCAACTATATGTTATTATAGGTAGGAGGGTGATAAAGGGTAATGAAGACTTGGGAGTGACATCCCCAGATGGGAGGACTGAAAAGATGGGTGAAGGTGAAACCAATTCTGTGTGAGAAAGGGGGAGTATTTCGTATTTTGACAAATAAAAATGTAAAAATAGTATGGTGATAATTTGCCTCCAAATCAGAGGACAAATGACTAAGTTTGCTTTTAAAATTACTTTGGCATGGCATCTTTCACGGAAGTAACTAGATCTACAGGTGTGATGTAGTTTTCAAAATGAGTGCAGAGAGATCTTCCACCCAGGTTTTGCTACAACGTGATACTGAACTGTTTCAGAAGAGAGTGGTCTGAGGGTCTTCTTGCTTATCTTCAGCCCCGTGATACTGACCCATTCGGTAACACACTGACTAGGACACAGCCCAGTTGCTCAGTCACCCAGATGACCAGCAGCATCTAGTCAGGGGGGAGACATTTTCTAGATTTACACAGCATCACTTCTTCAGGAATGAGTTCACTCCTGATCTGAATATAGGCAGCATGCTCCTCCCTCTCCTAGGCCTGGGAGGTAAGGGTATGCCTGGGCCTTCAGGATATGACTCCCGTCCTGTCCTAAAGCCCCAGGAGTCAAGGAGGGTGGCAGCGTCGTTCTCTCCCAGGCCAGGGAGTCTGCTGTGTGGTCACATGGGTCACTAGGGTCCTTTGGGAGATGGGCCCAAAGGTTTGTGACCATCTAAGACTGAGATAATGATCTGGTCAGCCCTCCTCTTTAATCTGCAGGTCCCAAGTTGACAGCTAGAGACAGCCTGGGACTCAGACCGGTGGACATGAAGTGCAAAGGCTGCTCCAAAGAACCCACAGGCTCCTTCAGTGAAAGCTGCAGATGGGTGACATTTACAGACCCAGGAACTGAAACCTCGCTAATTAGGTTAAGCCAAGGTGTGCCATGGAGGTGTAAAAGCTCAAAGAATAGGAATAAACACCACCAATAAACAACAGAAGTCAGAGGGTCTCTAAATGGACCCAGAGGTGACCATCTGAGGGAGGTGCCTGTGGTGGCCAGGGGCAATCCAGTCCTGACTCATGGAGCATGAGGGGTCAAAATTTCACAGTGGCATGAGAAAAACTCAGAGAACTCAGAAAGTAAAAGGATGAGGCAAGCAATCTACTACATGACGTGCGGGAAATAGTTCACTGCTTACGTCTGGGTTTCAACACAAGATTTTTTTAAAAACTTAAACATTTTTCTTAAATATGAAGGGGGAATAACCCTTTAAGAAAACACTGCCAGTCACCAACAGGAAAAAGAAAGCAGCTGCTGCAGGGTGAGTTCCTTCTCTGCCCAGAGGAGCCCCACACCCCTTTCTGGGCGCCTGGGAAGGTGAAGGAGGCAGCACCAACATCAAAGCACCCCTGGTCACTGCAGAGGGGCCTGGCTCCATCCTGCAGAAACACAAGCGTGTCACCAAACTGAAAACCGATTCTTATGAAATGCAGCCACAGTTTCAGGCCACGAGAGAAAGCACAAATGTTTCCCATCGTCTTTATGATCCTCCAAGGCAGGTTTTTTTTTTTCTCCCATCTGAACACCGTATGGCCTCGATAAAGGTTAAACATCTTATATCTTCTATTAATGTCATCTAAAATTTCAAAACCATTATTATGACTAAATCAAAAGCAATAATTACAATAGTATGATTTCCAAAACTCTATATCCCTTCACCGCACAAGAGATGACCATGCATCCTTCACCTCCAGGGCAGGGCCTGTCCTTGACCAGATAAGACGGGCTTCCCTGGATGCTGATGGCTGTGAGTCACCAGAATTGCTGCCACTGGGTGTCCCTCTTATAGAGCCTGGATAAAGCTGAAACCAGGAATGGTTGACTTGACTATGCCTGATTTTTTTTTTTCAAGAAAAACACAGTAAGCGCTAGGCAGGAATTCGAGCTTTTATTCACTTGACATCTATTTTCCCTCAGAACAGTTAATTCTTACTCAATAAGCAGAATTAATTACAGCTTCTCCCCTACACCTTTCATTTCCCTTTACTGTTTTTTATTACCTATGCCCCCTCCTGGGTGAGGGCAATACTAAATACAGGTTGATAGAAATGCCATCCAACACTTCTCACTGCTATGCTACTGAGTCTTGAGCACACATGGCAGCCAGTCGGTATTTTATGAAATCTAGAACTGAAGTGACATAATGCTGTCCCAGTTCGTGATAAGAGGTCATCAAAACACATCTGGGTACCCACATCCCTGAAGCACCAAGAAAGAATCTTTCCATTATCCTTCCTCCAGGCGTACCTTCCAATGTGGTGCAGTTAGTAATAAGCTGGATAATTTTTACAACATATGCCTATTTTTTATTGATTTAGAATATTCTAGCCGGGCTTGGTGGCTCAGCCTGTAATCCTGCGCTCTGGGAATCTGAGGTGAATGGATTGCCTGAGCCCGCGGGTTTGAGACCTGCCTGGGCAACCTGGCAAGACCTCATCTCTACAATAAATCAAAAAATTAGCCGGGCGTGGTAGCGCACACCTGTAGTTCCAGCTACTTGGAAGGCTGAGGTGGAAGGATCGCCGGAGCCCAGCAGGTCAAGGCTGCGGTGGCCGGGAGTGTGCCACTGCACTCCAGTCTGGGCGACAGAGTGAGACTCCAACTCAAAAAAAAAAAAAAAAGAATATTCGAACAGTTCTAGGAAGCCAGGCTCCTGTAGCTTGCTGTGGATAAGAGGGGAATAAACCGTCCTGCAACTCTCTCTGACTGGAGTCCAGGAGTCCTGTCTGAGAATTTTGGGGAAAGTTGTGATTTCAAGGATTCACCTGTTTCTTTCATCCAGGAAGAGTAGGAGACCTGGTCTAGATAATTTTTATTTGAAGGTACTTCTCTGTCTCTGGCTGATGGCTAGTCCTCTTCCTGAAAACAACTGGACATGAAAGGGGGGGGGGGAGAAAGAGAAGGGGGGGAGGAGGAGGAGGGAAGGAGGAAGGGAGGAAGGTGGGGAGGGAGGAAGGAAGGAAGGGAAGGAGGGAGGGAGCAAGGAAGCAGAAGGGAAAGCAAGCATGCATGAAGGAAATGAGGGAGAGAGGCAGAGAGGGAGACAGGGAAAGCAAGCCCTGGCCTAACAGGAGTCTCTGCGTGAACAAGTCCCATGATGAGCCCAATGACAGGCTTGCACCCTTCAAAGAGAGGCACCTGTGGAGATCTGAGAATTAGTTTACCCATAGTCAGGGGACAAGTCTGTGAATCCCAACTTTTTTTTTAACTGACAATCCTAAATTAGAAGCTCACCTCTCTTAGGAGAATAGGATATAATGGTGCAAACACATACAATGAGACATGCATGCAGGAGGGCAGGGTACAGCTTCATCTGTGAAGAGGAAACGATTTTGTCACAAACATAGGCACTCTCGGTCTCTGGGAACAAAGAAATGCAAGACCCTGGTGTGACCAGAACACAGGGCCTGGAGGCAGTAATTGTGGCACTTGTGACTGACACTCCTGTATATAGCTTCGGCGAACCACATCAGGTTCTTCCTGGGTGTGCAAGTGCTACAGGGGAGACCTGGCCTGTGTACGTGTTGGGAGCAGGGGGGCTGAGATGGAGATGGGGTTTTCAGAATTGCAATGATGACAGAGTTTCACTGAGATTAATCACGAACTCCATCCCGGGTCCACAGCCTAGTGCATCAAGCACAGGCCCTGCCAGCCGTGAAGCGTGGTGCTTCAGGACTACGGTTGGCTCTGAGGTGATGCAAATGCATGGCTTATCCCAACGCTCTGGACCACATTCCAAAGGCTCTTTTGTGCTCTTACCAAAATAATGGAGATACAACAGCAGCTAATTTATTATTCTGTATGTAATATCACAGGCTCACACTCTGTCTACCTAATGGAAATAAAAAAGTTCTGACTTTTCTTAGGTCCCAAGAAAAGTAAAAAACACCTTAAGTACATGGGTAAATTTACAGGTTCTTGGTTCGTTAGGTGAGGACAGTATTATTGAAAAATAGTGTCTGTGAATTCATAAAAAGAATAAAAGCTAGGACTAAAATATTATGATTCTATCTATAAACACGTTCAGAAGAATATGCAAAATAGGAAGAGAAGTGGTTAAGATGCACTTCACAAGGCTCCTGAGGTCACCACAGAAAGATCCAAATACTCAGTTCATTCCAGCCAGTTTCTATTCACTGCGTCTAAGTCTAAAACTGTAGATGTATTGTTTACTTTGAGAGCAGCAATGGCATCTCTCTCTATTCCCGTCACACAGACACTTCAGACGACTAGTGCTCTCTTTAGTCTGACCTTTGGAAAAGAAATCACAGTCACAGTTTAGGTTAAGCTTTCGGCCAGCATGTTCCTGCTTAAACCATATGACTGCAGACGAATAAACAAAAGTCACGAAGTCTAGAGTGTGACAGGACTCTACCTCCTTGCTTTGCTTTGTAGAAACATGAGCTGATCCACCTAATAGGTGTTGAATCAAATATGCCTTCAAATATTTAGTCCTTCTTCTAACGTTACTACTGTTTTCTTGTCTGAAGCCAAGGACGAGAGATAGCACAAGAGATAAGCTATGTGCTAGCAGGGAATCACTGGTAAAAGTTATAAAATATAGATTTTTTTACCTGTTACCCTGAATGCCCTGCAAGCCATTTTGTCAAGAGGACATGGAACACATGATTTAGGAGCACATAGCCAGGCTTTGGTGGGGTGGTTTGGTATCACCTAGTGAAGCCTGTAGCTGATTTAGCTAACTTACATGGATCTAGGAGAAGGATGCAAACCAGAACTCCCATAAGTCATTTGGGCAAGTCAAACAAGCAAACTTGCACCAAATAAATAATACTGCAACTGTACCAGGTTGTGGGTATTTATTTTATTACCCTTTGAACCAAGCATTCCAGATAAGTATATGGCAAAGCACATAGATGAATGCTCTTACTTATGTAGGCTTCATAAGTATGAAAAACAATAGAAGGGAAGAATAAAACATTCACAATGATTAATAAAATAAACCCAACATTCTTATTTTCAAAAAGAAACCGGCATCAGTATCAAGACTTCCTCAGTGTCCTCAGAAAAGCCAGTCACTTCCATGTATGCACAGCCAAGGAGCCAAATGTCCTGGGCTGGGAGGAAGTGATGGCTGACCACAGAGGGAAACACATGCTAGGCAGAAATGGAACAAAACAAAACAGCGGATGAGTCAGAGCCCAAAGGCTTCCACACAATGAGAGGACAACTATTTCCAAACAAAGCCCTCATCAGGTACAAATGTGCATTGACAATAATGATACACAAGGTAAAAGGAACTCTGCCCAACAGTTCTTTAGGTCTTGGCCTCCTGGGAATGTTCTCCATCCTTAGGAAAGCAGAGACTCCCAAATCCCACCTATGGTATTTTTTATTTTATTTTATTAGAGACAGGGTCTCACTCATCATCCAGGTTGAAGTGCGACAGCACAATCACAGCTCACTGGAAACCTGAATTCCAGGGCTCAAGTGATCCACCTTCCTTAGCCTCCTGAATAGCTGGGACTACACATGTGCGCCACCATACCCAGCTATCTTTAACTTTTTGTAGAGAGAGGGTCTTATTACATTGCCCAGGCTGGTCTTGAACTCCTGGGCTCAAGTGATCCTCCCACCACAGACTCCCAAAGTGCCAGAATTATAGGCATGACATGCCACCCCCATGGCATTTTAAAGGTGCTGTGAGGGACTTGTAGCCCCTAGGCGAGTGCAGGGCTTCTAGTTGACTAACCTGAATTGGGCCTTGAGCCCACCTGTCAGGTCTCCTCTACCAGACCTCTGTGGCCCCCTCCCACTTCCTTCTCCATGGGCCTTCTGTCTGGGAACCTCAGTGCAGGGCCACAGTGCAGGGAGCTCCATGGGAATCACAAGTGCCTCCTGTGCTCTGAGGCCCAGGCTGCATGCCCAGCACACAGAACCAGCAGCAGGTCTCTAGTTTCAGGGTCCTCCTGTTTCAGAGTTCTGTGGCTTTGAATAAACCTAGTCATTCCTGCTGCTCTCTGAAGACACAGTCCATGTGCCCCATATTCCATGAAGCCTCCTTACCCTGCCACAGGTAGGATGGATGTGCTCTCCATTCTGTATACACACGGGCCCCACCCTGTATGCAAAGCACCCTGGTGTGGGAGCTGACATGGTCCTGCCTGCCTGTTGGCCTCCCCACATCTGGGATGTGCCTCAGAAGTGGAGGGGAACCAGAAGATTTAGGGACGACTTTTGCACAGAGACCACAAACACATCCTTGAGGGGTCTCCGTTCTTCCTAGGCTTCAAAATCAGACTCGCCCCTCTGCCATTAAAATCCCAATCCCCCGGAGAGGCCAATTCTGCAGCCACATAAGAGCCAGGGGTGGTGGTTAGGGAACACACACTGTCTCACAGGACAACCATCTTTACCCAGAGAAGCAAAAGTCCAACTGGCAATTGCAGGTACTCCATGCAGACAGCTTGAACAGTAGAATGAGTGTACTTTCATGTACTGAGTCCCAGTCCTTGCAGATCAGTAATCAGAATGTATCTGAGGCTCCTTCATAGAGTAAGTTTCCCATGTCCCACTTGTGATTCTCATTAAGTAGGTCTGGAAGTAGGGAGGAATCTAAGATTTTTTTTCAAATTTTTAATTTTGATATTATTTCAAACTTACAGAAAAATTACAAGCATTAGTATAAGGAAGTTCCAATTACCCTTACTCAGATTTACCAACTGACATTTCACTCATTTATTTTATCTTTCTCTCTATAGCAAGCAAGTTGCAGACATCTTGTTTTATCTCTAAATTTGCCAACATATACTTTCTAACAACAAAGACTTTCCCTTTTATAAAACTATAGGGGAGAATGTTCCCTAAACAATTTTGAAGGGTGAAATGAAAATCAGTTTTTTATTTTATTGAACTTCCCAAATTTTATCAAATGGATAGAATTCAGAAAGTATCAAAAACAGATAGGAGGCCCTGAAGTATTACTGCAGTACAATAGAGAATCAACTGATCATTCCGAGGAAAAATCTATCAAGATGAGTACATGAATTCTTCTAAAACAAAAATTATTGCAATGCATTGGAATAGAACAGCACCATATAAAGAAGTATGCAGTTAGCTGAGTTGGGGGATATATGGTAGACAGCCTCTAAACAGCAACCAGTGATCCCTGCCTCCTGCGATTCACCCCTTTGTGGAATTTCCCACCCTTGGGTATGGGCTGCACCTAGTGACTCACTTCTAACAAACATAACACAGCAAAGTGACAGGCTGCCACTTCTGAGATTCAGGCTCAGTGACTGTGGTTTCCAACTTGGGTGTACCCTCTTTCTTCTGCTTTCTCTGATGGAAGCCATGCTGTGTACTGCCCTATGGAGAGGCCCATGGGGTGAGGAACTGGTATATTCAGCCAACAGCCAGGGGAATGAGTTTGGAAGTGGCTCTCCCCCTGTCGGCCCTTGAGACGCTCATAGCCTTGGCCAAAACCTTGACTGCAGCCTTGAGAGAAGCCCCGAGTAAGAGGCAACCAGGTAAGCCATGTGTGAATTCACAGAAAATGTGAGATAGTAAATGTTTGTTGCAAACTGCTAAGTCTTGAGGTAATTTGTTATCCAGCAAGAGATAATACAGGATGGTTAAGATGGAGCCTCACAAAAACCCACTGTTAGTAAAATATGCCTGATTTCATGGTGCTGCTGGTCAGTGAAGATGAAAGGGCCAAAAGTTCCTCACCAGAGAGGCAGCAGGTGGGTTCTTCTCTCTCCCCTCTCCTGATTTAACTTTCCTCTCTCAATTGAATCCTTCCTATTGACTTTTTAAAATATTTTCTTTTTAAAATACATGTGCATAGTTTTAAAAAATCAGGCAGTATAAAAATAATGTTGAAAAAAAAATTTACCCCTACTTTTTGTCCCTCAGTTCCCCATCTTGGAGAAACTTTTCTTGATCATTCTTTCAGAAAGCGTTGTTTGTTTTGTTTTATTTTTATGTCATCATAGGATACCTCTGGAACATCTACCTTCTGGTTTTTTAATACAAAGAGTGGCAATAATAGACTCTTTTCTGCATCTTGCAAAAATCATTTGATAAATCATGGCAATGGTCCCATAGCAGATACTATAGAAAGCTCTTTTTCTTTTGAATGGCTGCAAGAATTCTATTGTATGGACAGGACAATTCATTGAACCATTCCCCTGAACTAGGATGTTTAGGTTGTTTATAAACCACTGCTGTTCATGCACATGTGTATTTCCTTATGTACGTGTGAGTATATCCGGGAGACAAATTCCTAGAGTTCTCCAATGGCTATTAAACATACACCCGAGTTTCTCTTACGAAACCTACAAACAAAGCCTTCTTATCTGCCCCTCCCCTCCAGTCAACATTCTATTTCTCCCCTCCATTTCCCAGCCAAATGTGTTGATAGAGTTGTCTACCCTGACTGTTTTCTCAACTCTAGCTCCCTAAACCACTTCAAATTAGCTCCTGGCCCTATTAATCCACTGATATAGCTCCCTCTATCCCTAACCACCACACTGTTAAATCTATGGGTCATTTCCTGGTCCTCATTTTTGCTGAGTGCAACTGAGGAACTGAATTTTTAATCTGATTTCATTTGAACTAATTTAAATTAAAATAGCCACAGATGGCTGGTGGCTACGGTGGACAGTGCGGCTTTGTGTGCTCTCCCTGAGAGAGATCATGCACACCCACGGCCTCAGCCACATCTACATGCAGACCACGCACACATCTTTATTCCAGCCAGACTTTCCTCTGAACTCCACGCTCACACCAATGCCTACCTGACATCTTCTCTTGGATGTTAACAAATTAACAAAATTAAATTCAAGATCATTTTCTGAAGCAAGGCTATCTTTCCAGTTAGTGAACTCATAGCCATCCCCTCAGGGGTACAGCTCAGGAACTGCAGAAAAACAAGTCTGCTTAACTTGATCTCTTAATTACTTCTCAAATGTGTCTACTTCTCTATATTTTGACACCTTCACATAAATCCATCATGGAAACCGCTCAACAACGCCCTTACTGGTCTATTTGTACCCTCTCTGACCACACCCCCAAATCTGTCTTCTCTGATGTAGCCCAATGTAAGTCTATAGATAACCGACCCTTGCTTAAGCGGCTTCACTGGCTTCCTGGGCCTTTGGAATCAAGGCAGCAGCCTCCTGTGCAAGGCTCAATTCTGCCAACCCTAGCTAACTCACCACGCCCCTCCTCCATTTCCCTCTAGTCACACTGGTCTTCTGTCTCCTGCAGTTATTATGAAGGGATTTTATCATCTCTTTTTGACCCTTTCCCTGATTTTCAACATCACCTTCTGTAACTCTGAGAAGCAAACAAACAAAAACCCTCCTGTTACCCATACCATGAAGACTCCTCAAGAGCTGGCTGCTGAGTGATGGATGCCATGGAAGAAAGCTCAGCTCATTTGCTTCTTCCCTTATATGTCTTTATCTGCCCACTGTAGAATGGGAAGTAGAATGGGAAGGGACAGTGGCACTCTATCCCTCATTAGCCTTCCTACCAGCTGGGCAGGGAAGTCTGAACACTTCCAATAGGGCGAGGAGGGGGTCATACCTCACACAGAAGGCCCCTCTCCTCACAGTTTCTGGTCAACTTTGATGATCAGAAAGGTCTTTTTTATATTTTGCCAAATCTCCCTCTGTTCCTTCCAGCCAGTGGTCCTAGGTTCACCCTCTGGAGTCATAACAAAAATGACAACAGTGACAGCAGCTAACCTATACTCTGTGCTATTGCTCTGCTGGGCACTGTGTGAGCTATTTTCAAAATGCCTCTGTGAGCTGGCTACTATTATTATCTCCATTTTGTAAAGCAAGAACCTATAACTTAGTGAGGGAAAATAATTTGTCCTCAGTATCAGAGCATTCGGATTATGCCTGTGTTCTTCAATGTCTTTACTGAAATGCAGTGCCCAGAACTTACCATGATGCCCAGGTCTTCACCACACCAAGTGCGGTCAAAGGACCGGTCGCTTAAGTTTCACTTGGGAGCCTGTTATAAGGCAGAGTCTGGGGCTCCACCCTAGCCCTGATAAATCAGATTTTGCATTTTAACAAGATCCCTGGGGGATTCATAGACACATTAGAGTTTGAGAAACACCACTCTCCAAGTGCCCAGTTTAACAAAGAATACAGGTGGAACATTTTATTACATCATTAAACCAATCAACAGTTCTTAAATACCTATTATTGATACCAGGTGCTATGTGCATAACCAGGGATCCTATAACCATCTAAAAGTAGAGTTTAGCATGGGGCGGGGGAGAAAGGAGAGAGGGAAGGAAGGAGAGAGAGAGAGGGAAAGAGGGAGAGGGAAAGGGGGTGAGAGAGAGAGAGAGGAGGAGGAGGAGGGCAGGCAAGAAAAAGGGAGAGAGAAGTAGAGCGGAGAGGGGGAGAGAGGGGGGAGAGAGACAGAAGGACAGAAAGAGAGAGACAGGGAGGGGGAGAATGGAGGAGGGGTGAAGAGAGAGAGAGAGGGAGGAGGAGAGAGAAGTGTAGGCTGAGAGGCAAGTGAGAGCTGAGCTGGAGATGTGTGGGGAAACTAGAAGGCAGTGGTTGATTCTGCTTGGGGCAGAGGAGGCTGAGTCAGGTAAAGCTGGAGAAAAAAGCACCTGGGGCAAGTGTTAATGGAGAGAAGGTGGATGCCAAGCAGTCACAGAAAGGGGCTTTCTAAGCAGTGAGAGTGGGATGAAGGTGTTGGAGAAACTTAAAGGGAGAGATTGGGCAGGGGAGGTGGCCGGGGTCAGCCCAGGAGGCCTCGGGCCTCACCCCTTTGCTTTGAACAGGACTCCGTTACTGCAGCCTCTGGTTACAGAAGCTTCTTTGGCAGCCTTGCTCCTGAACTTGCAGACAAGGAGCCAGTCCTGCTTTTTTCACAAGTACTTGGTTTGGTCAGACATTTGCCCCCCTGTACTTCTGTGGCTAATTTTTTAAAAATGCAAGTTTACCCTGCATTTTAATCCTGACTAAATTTTAACCTGTCCCTTTTGCCCTTCCTATTGAAGCCTGTCAGTATCTTTTGAATCCCTTCATCTAGTGCGCTCACCATCTTTCTGTCGGGTTTCTCGCATGTCCCATTGGGTGTGCCTTTTCAGAGCTTCTTGCAAACTTTCATCTATCAGAACAAGGTCCATTCCCTTCTCTTGCTGACCCAACGCCTTGCCTGCCACCCAGTCTCTCCTTCCTCCTTGCTACAAGAACACATTTTTCATGCTATAAGTAGAAAATGCCAGGTGCTTCCTCAGTCTTCCTGGGAGGGCATGAACTAGTAACCAAATCTGAGCCAGTGGGGCTTGAGGGTAAGTCTGCTTGAAGATTTGGGCAAGGTTTTCCTCCCTAATATAAAGAAACTCTGAAGAGAAGTTACCCTTTTTTCTCCTTCATTTGGACATGTGTGTGAGGATATGATGCCTGGAGCTGTGGCAGCTACCTGGGGACCATGATAAAAGCCAAAATGTCAAGGATGGCTGGATAGAAAAATATAAAAGGCCTACCTAGGACCTCAATGACATCACTGGCTGTTCCCCCAACCCTGGGAAAGGCCCATTAAGGACTTGTTTACACTTAAAGTTCTTTTAATAACTTATACTCTTTATATGGAAAAAACCCAGAGCTATCCTAGGCTAAGAAAGCTCCTAAATCTTATCATTCTTATGTTCTGTAAATTACTGGGTACCTTCTCAACTAAATATGTCAAATCTGCTGTTTATAATTGTGCTTAGCCTAAAGGTTTCGTCTTCTTTATTTGCTTGCTTAAGTTGTAATTTAATGTTCTCTTGATTATACTAGCCAATTTTCTGACAAGTCCATTCTTCTTGTGTATTCTGAGATACTTTCTTTTTTTTTTTTTTTTTTTTTTTTGTGTTGGAGTCTCACGCTGTTGCCCAGACTGGAGTGCAGTGGCTGCTCCCAGCCACCGCAGCCTTGACCTGCTAGGCTCAGGCGATCCTTCCGCCTCAGCCTTCCAGATAGCTGGAACTACAGGCGCGTGCTACCACGCCCGGCTAATTTTTGATTTATTGTA
>CAUYQG010194628.1:0-36299 GCA_963574415.1 Tarsius wallacei
TTATCAGTTGCTTAAATTCTAGATAACAGAGCAATTTTCTTTGTTCAAATTTATCACAGAGGTAATTACTGTCAGGTGTCTTCAGGAGATAATGGGAATTAGCATCGCAGTTGATTATTCAAGTTCTAGAAAGTCACAGTAGTAGCTTCACATTCATGTAGGATAAGAAAATGTATTAATAATTTTATATTTGTAAACATCAGAAGTAATTCACATAAAAATAAACTCAGATCTTAAATTCAAGGAAAATATAGCATTTCTTTTGTTTTCTTTTGTTTTTAATTTTTATTGTAAAGATGTGGGATAAAATTCAGGATTAGGTTTACAAACATTGATCATGCAGGTACCCCTGCTAATGAGGTATGCCCTAACCTCCCCTAGCAGTTTCCCTCAACTGCCAGTCCCACCCCCCCAACAGTTTCCCATTACCACCAATCACTTTCTTATAGCATTATAATTGTTCAAGGTCCTCTTATGAGTGGGAGCATATGGAACTCTGTTCTTTGTTTCTGTGATAGATCACTGAGTATGATCGACTCCAAATCCATCCAGGTTGCTGCAAATTCCATATATTTGTTGTTCTTTATGGCTGCATAATTATTGATGGCTTTTACTTGTCTCCATATGTTGAGTTCATCCTTTTCTATAAAGTTTATTTACTAGAATAAGATTTCATGAGGCAGTAACAACCAGAAGAAATGAGGTTTTATAAATATAAAAAATTTTATTACTACAAATTTTGATACTCAGTAAGCAAATTGCTAAAGGAAAAAATGAGTAACTGTCTACATGCTCTCCATATTCTATGTAGACCTAATATAAGATGTTAATTTTCCCAAAATCAGTTTGAATTAACATATGTAACTTTTATCATTGTTTGAACAACTTATTTAGAGACAATAATGGGAAACCTCAAATTCCACTACTAAATTGCCAGAATTGTAAAGCTAGCAAGAGATTAATTTTAAAGAGTATTTTTGTTTCTAATCCTAAACTGATCCAAACTAAAGTGTTTTTTTAAAAAAAAGAATAGACATATAAATTTGAATAATTAATTTTTAAAATGCCAATGGAATTGTGAGCTCAAATAAATGATGTATCAAAAAAAAAGAAAATGCAATACAATTTATAAATTTTCCTATATGATCCAATTAATGGAAAATGCTACTCTAATTTTCTTGGTTAACATAATATCAGTGTTACTTTGATGAAGGATTCACAAGAGATGTGTTTATTCATTTATTCTTTCAGCACATACTTATTGGGCACCTACTCTGTGGTAGCCTCTGTTTTAAGTGAACAGAAATATTGTTTGCCTTAATGGCGCTTATACTATGGGAGAAATTCAGTCTCATGCAGGAAGTTGCTTGGACAAGATGGTAGGAGAATTAAAAACTTCATAAATACAATAAGCCCAGGCCCACAGGCCACGTGGCCCTAAATGAGAGCATTCCAGGTTGGTTAACAAGAAAGTGATTTGAAAGCTTAGGGGTAGTCATCTACGCCTTGGCAAGAGTTGTTGGAGCACTTCGGAAATGAAGCGTACCATGAAAACTCACCTCTGAAGATGACGGGGTATGACAGGCTCTAAGATCCAGTGGAATGAATCAAAGGTAGTAAAAGATAAGAAGAAAGAACACCAACCCACCAGCAGCAAATAAGGAAAAGTGAGCAACCAATCACCGTCTCACAAAAAGAGGGGCTGAAGAAAGAAAAAACGTGTCTGGCACTTTTTATCATCGCTTCCCAAGTTTCAGAAACAGCATAGGAAATAGAAACTTCAAAATTTTTTCATTTAGAGTTTTAGTTTAGAGGAAGGAGAATAGGTGAGGAAGGGAAAGGCGCAGATAGGCATCCTGGTGGGAAACTAAGAAGAATCCTCAGAACAGCCCTGTCCACCTCCTACCACCAGACAGCTCCAGAGGCTGATTGTCCTGCTAGGGAGAAGGAACCACAGTGGAAGTGAATGCATAATACCCTCTTTGCTGCTTGGTAGGGATGTCCAGACCCTAGAGGAAACACTAGAACAAATGGCCATGGGCAACAACTCAAAGCAGGTTCAGGGCTCCCTTTCTATACCCACCCTCATGTCCTCAGAGAACAGAATAGAGGTGAGAAATCAGCCCCAAGATGGAAACACTGTGCAGAGTGGGAGAGACTACAGCCTGGGTGTGCCAGGGTAGAGATACCTCTCTCACACACACACACAGACACACACACACACACACACACACTCACACACACTAAACAGAGCACGACATTTTAAAAAATCAGTTTAAAACTTATCAAGTCATGAATAAAATATGCCATGGTACATGGCAGTTTTTCTATGAATACTTTAAACTATTAAAAAAACTTTATGACGCCTTAATAAAACATATTCTCAGACACTAGAATATTTCAAATGGTCTTATAAACTATAAAAATATTGAAAACATCAGCAGTTATTTAAAGTATAATGAATAAATTAGAAATATCTAGGAACCAGAATGAGACAGCCAAACCCCCCATTAATATCATGATATTGAAATCTGAGATAATGGGATCATGAAAAAAATTTCTGACTATTACAGAGATAATAGTTGCAGAAGACAAAAACAGTAACAGTCCAAAAATCCCTGGCTTCCTTAATCTAAAATATCCAACAATTGTGGCAAAAAAATCTGTTCTGGATATAACATAGGCAATTGTTTCTGGAACCAAAGAGAAACTGGATCTCCACATTTACTTCTGGGTTACAAAATTAAATGCATAAAATAATTGGCATTAAAGCATATTCTGGTTAAGTTTTGAACAAAGTTTTTGAGTAAAAGAAGAATAGTTTAGGTATCAGTACAAATAGAACAAATCACCCACAAGGGATGAATATCTTGCTAGCTTTGGATTCTCCTGTGACTTTCAGTGCCAGAGGACATTAGATTACTGTCCATAAAATTCAGAAGAGAACAAGGTCTGACCAAGAATATTTTAACCAGGCAAAGTTTCATCCAATAGAGAAAGCAAAAAGAAATGTTAACTCTTCCAAATTTAATATACACTTTATATATAAATTGTACCATATTTATATCCAGCCATCAAGAGATCAAGATAAAGAATTTAGAAGCAGAGAAGAAATGATGAAAATTCTACTGGTAATCACTAATTATATTTAAATTTAGAATACTAAACAACAGCAGCAGTTTTGGTTGAATAACAAAGTATCAAATGAAAAACTATGACAAATGTGTCTGTTGGCTGCCTGTACATCATCTTTTGAGAAGTGTTTCATGCTTTTTGTCCACTTTCAATGGGACTGTTTGCTTTTTTTTTCCTTTTGGCACATTTGGGTTCTTTGTAGATCCTGGATGTTTGGCCTTTGTTAGACATACAGTTGGCAGATATTTTTTCCCATTCTGTGATTTGTCTCCCTATTCTCTTGATGGTTTATTTTGCTTTGCAGAAGTTTTTCAGTTTAATGAGGTCCCACTTGTTTATCTTATCTCTTGTGGCATGGACATTTGGGGTTCTGATAAGGAATCTGTTGCCTACTCCAATTTCTACAAGGGTGTCTCCTTCATTTTTTAAGATTCTTATGGTTTGAGGTTTTACATTTAGATCTCTGATCCATTTAGAGTTGATTTTTGTGTATGGTGATAGGTAGGGGTGCTGTTTCAATCTTCTGCATGTGGTCAGTCAGTTTTCCCAGCACCTTTTACTGAATAGGTTCTCCTTCTCAGTGGTTGTTGGTGGAGGCTTTGTTGAAGATGAGTTGGTTGAGAAATTGCGGTTTTGCTTCCAGAATCTCTATCCTTTTCAATTGGTCCATTTATGTGTCCTTGTACCAATACCAGGCTATTTTGATTATTGTAGCCTTTAGTAAAGTTTAAAGTCTGGAAGTGTGATACTTCCCGCTTTATTTCCATATGAATTGTGGTATTGTTGTTTCAGGTCTGAGAAGAATGATGTTGGTGACTTAATGGGTATTGTGTTGAATCTGTAGATTGCCTTTGGTAGGATGGACATCTTAACAATGTTGATTCTTCTTATCCATGACCAAGGAATATTTTTCTATTTGTGTCTTCTTAGATTTCTTTGAGCAGTGTTTTGTTATTTTCATTGTAACTGTCTTTCACTTTTCTGGTTAGGAAGATGCCAAGATATTTACGGGCAGCCAACAGACACATGAAAAAGTGCTCAGCCTCACTCATCATCAGGGAAATGCAAATCAAAACCACATTGAGATACCACCTAACCCCAGTAAGAATGGTTATCATTAATAAAACAAGCAACAACTGATGCTGGCAAGGATACAGACAAAAGGAAGCTCTTCTACACTGCTGGTGGGACTGCAAACTAGTTCAACCTCTATGGAAAACAGTGTGGTGATTTCTAAAAGAACTAGAAATTGACCTTCTATACGACTCAACAATTCCCCTACTGAAAATATACCCTGAGGAACTCAAATCATTCTACAAAAAAAGATACCTGCCTATGCATGTATATTGCAGCACTATTCACAATAGCAAAAACATGAAACCAACTGTGCTGCCCATTGGAGGTAGACTGGATTAAAAAAAACTGGTACGTATACATGATGGAATATTATGCAGCCACAAAGAAAGACCAACATGTGGACTTCACAGCAACTTGGAGGGATTTAAAGTCGATCATACTCAATGATCTATCACAGAAGTAAAGAACAGAGTACTACGTGTTCTCACTCATAAGTGGACCGTGAACATTTACCATAATAATATAAGACAGGGATTGGCAGTAGCAGGATACTGCCGGGGTGGGAATGGGGACACAACCTCCAGAGGGGGACCTGATCTCAAACCAGACAAAGTGGAGGCCCACACTTTACCTGTATGATGACCACTTGTGTACCTAATCCTGAATTGTACCCCACATCTTTAAAATAAAATACCAAAAAATAATAAAATAATAATACAAAATCATTTAAAATATGATAAAAAAATAATTGCAACAATTAAAATGACAGAGAAAGGAGAGTGATGGAAGACAGCAACTATACAAATAACCTACTTTTTTCTAGGGTGAAATAAGTTAATAATTCTGAAAAACAGATAGATGATAGATATGATGAAGACATAGAGATTTGGATATTGTAGGCAGAATTCTAAGATCGCTCCCACTGTTCCCACCCCATAATGTATAATCTCCTGTATCATCTTCTTTGGAATGTGGATATGATGAGATTTCACTCCTGGATTAGGTTATGTTATGTGGAAAAAGGAAAGGGATATTGCAGATGTAATCCCCTTTCTCTTTTAAAATGTTATGTCTGATTTTGTGTCTTCTTCACACTATTAAAAACAAATTATATTCATTGTTATAGTCATTAGTAAGAGTTATGGTGATATTCAATTTTGAACCAACGTCAATGACTTTTTGAAAATTCTTACCCTCTCTTTGCATTTTCATAGCCAAGCAACAAATATACTAAGAGAAGAGTAAAATAGACACTTTGGAGATTAGGATGTCCCTTGGTAGTCATTGACCTGGAGACAAACAAAGGAACATGAGGTACCCAGGGTCTTCTAAAAGTGATGTCACTGAGGTTCCAATTTTGACATCTTAAGTTTTTTAGGGGGTGTCGAGGGGTGCCCCTGACTTAACTACTGGCAGAAAAACGGAAACATAAAATCAAGATTCTTAATGTGGAATTCACAGGGAAGTAGGGATTCAGAGGTGTTCCTAAGATATCTCCACAAAGGATTAAGCATGAGTGGCCAATATCAGCACAGCATATGGCTATGTTTGAAAGCACTGGGTTTGGCACCACCTGCAGCTAAGACTGGAAGCTCTTCTGAACCCCTCCTTCTTGACAAGGAGGATGCTTAGGAAAAAGAATGGCCATTAATGTGTGAACCAAAATATCTGTCATTCTGGAACACTGCATGAGCACAATTGCTATTCTTACCAGGGTATACATTGACCACGAAGGGCAACCCTGAGTGCATCAACTGAAGCAAAGATACTTGCGAACAGATTGGACTTTGCAGAGCTCTCTCTTTTGAATTTCCTTCAGCATTTGGAATTAGAAATGATTGTCTTTAGGCAGAGAAACCATAGAGGTTCTTGGCAATTTGACATGACAAAAATACTAAAATAGAAAGATCGATTAGATAGATAGAGAGATAGAGAGATAGAGAGATAGAGAGATAGAGAGATAGAGAGATAGATAGATAGATAGATAGATAGATAGATAGATAGATAGATAGATAGATAGATAGATAGATAGACAGATAGACAGACAGATAGAGAGATAGATGCTTGGGTATATACACACTATCATTTAATTCTTACAGCAGAAGAACTTCCAAGAGAAAATATCTAAACTCTCTGCCCAAAGGGAATTCAAGTTAGTAATTAACAGAACAGTACATGTGACAACATTTGTAACTTAAGCTTGTGAATTCATTTTTTATTAGTTAAAAAATTCTGGAATGACTTGTCACTCTGTTTAATTCTAATCTCCACTATCTTCACTCTAATATTCAGAAGTGGTGTATTGTCCTTCTTCTCTATACATCTACAATGTCTTTTTACCTTAAGTTTCCCGTTAAAGAATTACATTTCCTAGCTTCTTCGCAAGAAAAGCCTTCCTTGGTAACTTCTCCAGTCTTCTTACCATTTTTCTTTTTTTTTCTGATATTCTAAGCTTTAGTACATAAAATTTATGTTTCTCTAAAAGCGCTTTGCTCACCTGGGTGCCACTGCTTGTGCTGTCCTGTGTACCTGGAGTGCTCATGCCTCCCTTTACATGAGGCTGGACAGCTCCGGGCACACTCTGTACAGCACTCAACATTCACCTCTGGTTTTAAGGGTTTCCAGAACTAATCGATTCCTTCCACCTATGTGAGATTTGGGGTCTTTTTCTCTAATTGCTCCCAAGTGGGATCTCTACCATTGCATGGAACCCATCGTATTTTGTGCTTGCATCTCCCTGCACTGAAAACAGTATTTTATGCATAGAAAACATTTACTTAATATGGGCTGAATCAACAAATAAATGACAGAACTCATAGTCTTCTCTTTCCTGCATAAACGATTGAACTGCCTTTATAGCTTTCATATAACTTGCTTATTATATACCTGGCAGAATTGTGCAGTTCAAAATTGACAATATGTTTCATATGTAGTTTGCTTATTTTGAATTGGTTTACTTTGATTTGGAAGAAACTAAAAACCAAAGGGATTCTTGTTTAAACAACTCTGTGCTTATTTAACTATTGGAACATTTGAAATGAAGTCATACAACTCATGTATTTGTTAAGAATATCCACTTTTAAATTTCCATCTATTGTTTTTACTTCGAGTAATTCTATTTGACCATGACATTCAGAATAATATTTTTCAAACTCAAGAATTATTGTAGCCCATTTTCACAGGAGAAGTCAATATTTTGATAAATTCATTGCCACATAATTGAGGTTGTCTGCACTTTAGTAACAATGGCAGTTAATAAGTTCTTTTAAAATGACAGAAATATTATAAGAAAGCAAATTGTGTATGTGGCATAATTTTATCTTCTCAGTATTATAAGCTAATAACAGGAAAGAACCTAGAATTGCTAGAACCTAGAATTAGAATTGCTTCTCTAATTTTTTTAAATATTAGATAAATTAGCATAACACTCTGGCCAAAGTAACCATAGGAATTGGATTTTTGCAGAGTCTTAGATTCAAATATACCTGTTACTGCCTTGGGCAACTCTAATTTTTTGTTGAGAAAGCAAAGTTGCGGCAAAGTGCAATCAGGTTTAGGATGCCTTTAATTCTGAAAGAAAAGTAAATCATAAAATTTCCTAGCCTTTAGCCAACAAAAAGATCTTTATGGGAGTGACTGATAACTAATCTGCAACCCTGAAGAAACAGCTAAAACTCACTATGAGAGATTAGTGTGAGTTAAGGAAGAAAGTAGGGAAATAAGAAGATGGAATAAAGAGAAGCTATTCCTTCATTCTCAGAATTTTTTTCATAATTATAGTTGACAATTATATATAATATGTGAATTCTTACTATGAGAATACATAATCACCAGTGAGCTACCCATTAGATTCTAATTTGATATTGAGTACATTGAATTTAAATTCATTTTCAGTATGCCGGATAATGGCAATATACTATTTTACAGCAAGCCTTTAAAATCTAAGAGTTAGAATGGGAATGGTAGAGCTCCGAAAACTAATTTACGAACTCACAGAAAGTCAAAGAATAGATTAGTAGATGACAAAGTACACACCCATTTTAAACGGGGAAATGAGTACTGGCTATATAAAGTGAATAGTTGCTATCTTTTATATGAAAATTATCTTGACATTGCTACATAGTAAAATGTTATTAACTTGAGTTGTTTAACCAAGTGCCCCTGTTTTTTTTATCGTGGACTAGATGCCCTCCTTAATTTTAAAATATCTGCTACTTAAAGTCATACTAATTGAAAGACCACTTCCCAGAAAGTTTATATTTAACCAAATGAAAATTAATTCAGTTGTGTGCACAGACAAATCCTAGCAAAATCATTCTTGTGAAAAATAAAACTCTGCTATACACTTTTTATCTTCTCATGAACTATCTGCAATATTTCTTCTCTCATGTCCATCTGAACTAAGACTGTTTGAACATGGAGCAGGAATAGCTCAAAGAAACAGCAGTGGAAGAAATCAATCCAGTGTTCAGCCTTACCGACAGAGTTTAAGACCAGCCTCTGATCAGCATTATGATGTCTTTGATTTATGGTGTTTACTAGAGGGTCTGGATTGCCTCCCTGGAAAAAGAATATTTATTCTATAAAGTGTAACTAATAATATATGTCAACTTTCACTTATGTATCATTTACTGTTGTATACTGTTTAAGTAGACAATGTGCTTTAATATACCATAGTTAAATATCTGGGTGGGATTTAACTAGCCCACATCACTGGATGTGTTAATTTTTCAACCTGTTGATATGGTTTCTTATTAGAACATGGACAAAAAAGATACACTTAACAGTGATAAATGAAGTAGGAACTACGGATGCTTTTTCTGCTTCTGTCCATGCCATTTCTCTATTTTTGGACTACATTTTTTCCTCAATAAGGTATGCATAGATTTAAAATTTTTCTTCCTCTGACTCCTTTACATGGGTGTATTCCCTAATGAAAAGTAGGAGTTGAACTGAAAGGAAACAATTATTTTTATCTTTTGATAGGGTCTCACATTAGCATTCACATGAGCGCATGTGAGTGTAACACACACACACACTTACACACACACACTTACACACACACACTTACACACACACACACACACACACACTCCAATACAGGAAAATTATCCCAATGCAAAAAGTAATTTAGTTATATTTTATTAGTCTTTACCACTGAGTTTGTTTTCATAACACCCAGAAAATGCCTCTAAATAATTTAGGTCAATTATCTGAAAACAGCTCAAAACCATGCTAATCTGATGATGTATTTTTATATCCTTACTTTTTGAATTAGAAACATGAGACTGAGAAAACTGAAGCGACTTCCTCCTAGATGTACAGCATAGTGGAGTCTTCAATAAATTCTTGAATGTTGCTGCTTATCCAATAATACTCTCATCACAAACGATTTTTGGAATTTCTTTTTTTTGGATTAGAATCTCAGAGTTATGGGTAACTATTATCATGTACATTTTGCTTTTTTTTTTTGCCAAATTGATACTTCTTAACTTAATACTCTATTTACTCATCAACCTTGGCTGTGTTGTGACCTACTTGGGAGCAAGTGTCACATTATATTTCAGTTCTATTTGGTATAATAATTATTGTTGTGTGGTTGAATTGGTCGTATATTTATTGATAAAATGTATGCATAGTTTATGCATTTTTTGTGTTAACTCCAACTAAAAGTGTAGACTGAAATATTCTTGACTAAATTATTCTGAAGTCTTCTCTTGCCAAAATCTTGAAATTCAATCTATACACATTTGCCTTTAGAATATTGTTGTTATTATTCTTCATAGATTACTTTTAAGACTCAGCAGCCTATACTAATGGAATGTTAATCCAACTGACAACACTTAAGGTTGTTAATGACTGAATTAGAATATTTTTTCTATTATTGTTGTTTCATGTCTGAAACATTCAGTGCTTTGGGCTTATGTTTCTATAAATGGTATAGAGTTTTTATAGAAGATCCTAAAATGACTGTGGGGATTTCAAAAAATGTTTTCCAATGGAAAGAAAGTGTAAATCTTTTACGTAGTTGAGTGCTAAAACAGGCTATTGATAAATGTCAACAGGTGAAGCCAAGACAAATGATCCTAATCTATGCCCTTGTAAATATGCAAAACATAGAGCCTACTTTTCCAAGGATCCAAGAAAATTAAGGTAAGGGTTTTTTTTTTGTTCAATGATTTAAAGTCCCATCCTGGAAGTCAGAATGTCTAGGGGAATCATCTATGATATATTTTAAAAGTCCAGAAATGCTTATAGAGAACTATTGCCTAGAAATACTTATAGAGAATTATGTTTGCCATTTTTAGAAAATAACTGTGGTTACTTGGGCCAGTGTCAAGGCAACACTTTCCAAAATACAATGACGAGGGAGATTTACACTTCTCAAAGATATCTGAAGTTGATGGAGCCTGTGGTTACTTGAAGATCAGCAGCTCTGAATGGATTAAATAGAATTGGGTTATGATCTAGACACACTGCTTTTGAATGTTATGTACTCACTCATTTTCTTCACATGATCACACATGCCATGATTTCCGACCTTTCCTGGTCCTAGTCATTATTCTCTAAAATGTAGGTCGGTCAGCCTTCTTAAAACTGTCTCTTGGGCCAGGTATGAAACGGGAGCAAGAGGACTGCCTGCGCCCACAGGTTCGAGACCTGCCTGGGCAACTCGGCGAGACCTCGTCTCTACAATAAATCAGAAAAATGAGCTGAGCCTGGTGGTGTGTGCCTGTAGTTCCGACTACTTGGAAGGCTGAAGCTGAAGGATCGCCTGAACCCAGCAGGTTGAGGATGCGGTGACCTTGAGTGTGTCACTGCATTCCATCATGGGAAACAGAATGAGATTCCTGTTAAAAAAAAAATTGTCACGTACCATTGCACATTATTCTCTGGATATTGTTTGACAAGCACAGGATGCAGTGGAATTATTATTGCCTATTATAACATAGGTTTTATATATATATATATGCATATAAATATATATATATATGTGTGTGTGATACAGAATTTGCCCAGCCCATACTAAAAGGCCAATAAAGGTTAGCCATTCTTATCATCATATTATGTACTCCTTACTGCTTTAACTTAACTGTTGAGTCAATCTTTCATACATAATATTCATTGTCAAACAAAAGTTCTACATTAGGTATTTTTTGGTGTCCTCTTTTGTAGAGGAGATTATTCATCTTCATAAACTTCTCTCAATTCAATCTTCACTGCATCTGTAATTTATTTTTTATTTTTTTTTATTTTGGAGATGAGGTCTTGCTCCATCACCTAGCCAGGTTGGAGTACAGTGGTGAGATCACAGCTCATTGCGACCTCGAACTCCTGGGCTCAAGTGTTTCTCCTGCCTCAGCCTCATAAATAGCTGGGATTACAGGTACACACCGTCATGCCCAGTTAATTTTTTAGCTATGTTGCCCAGGCTGATCTCGAACCCCTGAACTCAAGCAATCCTCTTGTCTTGGTCTCCCAGTGTGCTGGGATTACAGGTATAAGCCACTGCTCTGGCTGCAATCTATTTTAACAACTTATTCTTTGGACACAAAAGTTTTTCCATTAATCATTCCCAATTTAGAAATATAGACTGAGAAATCAAAATTGTAAAAATTATTTTAGAGCATTAGAAATTATTTTTAATAATTATTTTCCAATAATATAGATTAGTTTCTAACTTGATTTTATAAAGCAGTACATAAGCTTTACAGCAGAGATTCGTGGTATCTTCAAGTTGAATAGATATGCTTTTCTGTGTGTTTTTTGAAGCTTCCGCCACATTACTTAGCATAAGTCTGAGAATCTTATCGAATATGCCTAAGTACTTTCTGAATATGTAAGAACTGGATGAAACAGAAAGAAATAGTGAAAGAATGAACCAAGAAAGTGAAGAGAATTCATTACAACAAAGTCCTTCACAAAAATAAACAAACCATGTCATTGGCATCATAACAGATATGTACTGTCTGTATCAGTTAGACCTTGATTTCAGCTGAGAGAAATAGAAAACTAAAAAAATTAGGAGTTTTTTTTTTCTCACATAAAAAATGTCTAGACTATCTATGGATAGCATGGCTAGAATATGATGATTGAAAACTCATGCTCCTTATAGCTTTCATTCTATGATGTATCGTATTTTCAAATTGGCCCCCAAAGGGGAAAAGCAAAAAGAACTTGGCAACTGAGTTGACACCTTTATGGAACTCTGGAAGCTTTCATTCATGGGGTGTCCACTCACATTTCATTACTTACATGATCATCTTCATCTACAGTTGAGGCTGGGAAATGTAATTTTTAAGCTAGACCACTGTCATCTTCAACGAAATGAGGAGATATTAATAAAAATGCCAGGGAAGGTAGGAGGAAATGTTTGTCTCTTGCATGTTTCTGTTACTCTCGCCTCTATTTTTCCTGAAAACTGCTGTAGAAATGGCTTTTCCCTTCAGCATGACAGCTTCTGGTTTCCAACTGCCTTAGCCCTGTGTAGCCCCAGTAGTTGACCTTCTGCCTTCATAGTGGTGTCAAACATGTTTCTCTTAATTACTCTCTAAATCACTTCTCATCTCACAGACATTTAATCTACAAACTAAAAAGCACCCATGGGTACTATAACATTTTTTTCACAATAACGTTTTGCTTACCTTTTCCAAGCTCTCTTTTTGCTTTTGATTATTCGTAAACTATCATCTGTAGTTGACCAATTTTAAAAATTAATATTATTAATTAATATTCATGAACATATTTTGCACACACATACATTGTCTACATTTATAACTCTTTGTTATTCTGAAGTGTTGAACGAATTGTACCTTAAATGCCATAGATGCCCAAAGTATGTGTCTCATTTAGAGACTCCTGGGCTCCTTTTCTAATAGTCCATATTTGATTTACCTGCTTCTTGAAGAGGCAGAAATTTCCATTTTTGGATGCTTCAGAATTGGAAATTTTTCTTATATTATAATCAGTTTTTTCTCTGTACTTTTTTACCACTGGTCTTGTTTCCATTTATATGCTGGGCATTTGACTGAACTGAATAATGTATTTCTATGATACACATACAAATTACCTTCCCTGAGTGAGTCCCATGGTCTGTAATATCTGTACTGTTTATATATCCTCAAGTTTGAAAGCTGTGTATCTTATACAGTATTAATTTGTCCTACGCTAACATTAAACAAAACCAGAAGTCTTTTTATTTACCTTGTTTTTATGGTAAAGTATGTTGAACCAACAAAAGTATTTCATTATTTACAATATCTCAGGTTCCCCCAAATAGTGAAAAGTAATCATTGAAGGCTATATGAGTAATTTTAGATTATAGAATATTTTTATCTCTACTTTCTCAGTATTTCTGGCCTATCTACTTCACACCATTTAATATGTGTAAATTGTCTGACCTCTGTGTGATCTTAGTATACATAAAAAAAGTCTCAAGAAATCAAAGAAATAAAACTATTTGGGTCTCCTGCTGTATCTCTTTTGTGTCAACAGCTTAGCACAGGCCACAAATTTTTAGATAAGTTTGATGTATTACCTATAAGTTTGAGATAAGTTTGTGTATTACCTAGGTATGGATGGAAAAATTCATTTTTTTCCACTGATGTTCAGCATTGCTAAGCGAAAGAAAGTCTCTCTAGAGTCTCTGGATGATGTTTTTCTGTGACATAGCACCCTAGCACTTTCTTTGACGGAACCCACCCTCTTTGCAATAAACTGTAGTCACTTAAGTAATCTTCTTAAAGACTAAATGCTGGAGCAGATGGTCTAGGCAAGCATTAAGTTCAGCTGCCCGTTCCATAACAACTGTACTGCTTTAAATGATTAGCGGAATGGTGGAAGCCAGGAAATGTTTATTGTTTTGGAAAGAGGGTGGGCCAGGATGGGATTTCACTTTCACTTTTTCCTAGAGGAAAATATTCATCCAACAGATTTTATGTGACATATCAGAACTGTGGTCTCCGCTTGCCAACTGTCAAGACATCCTATGGTTAAGGCAACTGGGAAAGGTAGCAATAAAATAAACTGACTCTCAGCCAAGCAAATGCCAATTATAGTTTGTTTAAAGCATACTGGAAAGGATGGCAGGAGGCCAACAGCGTGGTGGATGGACAGGGTCTGCTTGGAGGGCACACAGCAGAGGTTATGACCTGTGAAATTCCAAAGAGGCATGATTGGCACATTGACACAAATGGAGGGAGGTGGCCGGGCTCTCTCAAAGATGACTCTGTGCCAACCAAACTCTCCTGTCAATTATAACGCAAAATATTTTTGATGGGAATTGTGGGACTGTGAGAATGATTTATGGTAGTCTTTCCTTATCCCTGGTTTCATTTTCCACTGTTTCAGTTCCATTATCTGTGGTCAAACATGGTCAGAAAAATAGGTGAGTAGAATGCAATAAGATATTGAGAGAGAGTGAGAGAGATAGAGAGAGGGAGAGAGAAATTACATTCACATGACTTCTATTACTGTATGTTGATATAAATTCATTATTAGTAATCATGGTTAATCTTTTAATGTACCTAATTTATGAATTAAACATAATAGTAGGTATTTATGTAGAAAAAAAGCATAGAATATATGTGGTTCTGTACTATACATGATTTCAGTCTTACAGTGGGTATTCTAAAACATATCCCCTGTGGATAAAAGGGGGGTACTCTATTTTAGGTTTTAACATGTTTTTAACTAGGAAAGTCAACATGTGCTGGTCACAGGCTTGGCTGTGTCGATGACCAGCCCAAACCACATTTGAAGAAAACAAGGAAAAAAAGTTTTCTCCACTGTGGCCAGTTTTCTGGTTCAGAGTAAAATGAAGTGACAGCAAATTTCAAAGGGTGCCCTGTGTTTTGTTACCTCTAAGTAGGCCCAAATAATTGTGTCACATTAAAAAGTAAAGGCCCAGTAATTCTTACCTGGATGTCTAAAGACTTTCCTTTGTTAAAGAGAATGTAAGAGTATTTAGTTAGCATGCTGGCATTGGCTGGTTCAAGTTGACTCATGTATTTGCCTAGATGTATTTCATCAAGTATTTCATTAAATAATAAAATCCACTTCACTGGGGGAGGCAGTTGTAGTGTGGGTAAAGGGTGCCACAGTTATAAATAAAAAAATAGGAAAATGCATTAAGTTGCTTTGTTGGCGAATTATTGTATGACCAATGTTTGAAAATTTTACAGATGGACGATTAGCACTCACATAGAAATCCAACCACGTGTAGCAGAAATGTACTTTATCAAGTACTTCACAAATTCCAATGGAATATACTAGTCTTCCCTTATAAAGGTAAACTTCACTTTCTGAAATGTATGCGTTCCTGAAAAGTTGCCTACATAATACACTTTTATAGATTAAACACACAGCAGTGCTCTAGAAAAGTTTATCATTTAAAGGTGCACGATAGAGTAACCCCCTCGGGTCCTCTCCCGCTCTGGGAGCTTCTCTGTCCTCTCAATAAATCCTACTTTAAAAAACTAAAAAACAAAAATAAAGGTACACTGTAATGATTTCAGGAAAGCTGAAATCCCATTCATTGAACCTGCTTTGAAAAAAAGCACACCTTTGGGCCATATGCTTCAGGTATATTTCTTTGGTTCAACAAAGATATTCATGTCAATACATAGGCAGATTTAGGAAGTGAGAGCATTACTTAGATAACTTTGTAGGCCCATTATTTTATTAGCTGTGTGAAGGATTCATGATTTAATTTTGCCATTCAAAGCATAGATCAAAGCTGTGTTATTTTTCACAAGGTAAAAGGAACAAGGCACATAATTGTGACGATGCACCCAAGAGAGTCCCACTTACTCAGGGTGTCTTTGTACAACAGCAATAAATATTCTTTCCTCAATCCTTTCACATATTGTCAGCATGATGTAGATGAACAATAAAACATCTGAGATGCAGGCTGTGGGACTCTCAGATGGTCTAAAGATAGCACAGAACAGACCAGAAGTTCTCATTCTTGGTCACTCACCATAACCACTTGGGGTAAGTTAAACAGTATTGATTCCTGGTGTCTGTCCCCAGAGATTCTGAATTAATTGGTCTTAGATGTGTCATGGCATGGTGAATTTGAAAGCTTCATAACTGATGCTAATACGCAGTCACAGCTAAGGACCACTGGTATAGGTTGATGTAGTGATTCCTAAATGTCTCTGGGTATAAGAGTCTGTTAGATGCTTATTTGTTTAAAACTGTCTCTAATCAGCTACTTGGGGGATTTCTGTTCTTCTGATCTTTGAGCCATATTCTAAGGGTTTTTTTAAAAAAGCAGCCAAACCTCTTGTCTTGATTTTGCTTTTTTTTTTTTTTGCTTAGCCTTGAGTTTGTCGCCTGGTGACACTTACTTGAGCTATGTGAAAGCTCACCCAGAGTGCATAATTCATAATTTGGACGGTTACCAACATTTGTGGAAACAAAAACTTTCACACAAGCTTCTCCACAAGTGTGCTGCCACTTGCAATGACAGAGGTAATTCTGAGTTCCCAGTCAGACAAGTCTTCTGTCCAAAAAAAAATGTCTAAAAAAAAAGATTATACTCAGAAATAAACTAAACTTCAGGAAATTCAAGAAAGATCTTTTCTTTTTTGAATTGCTTGCACTTAAAAATGTCCATGTCTATGACCCAGCAATTTTACTCTCAGGTGTTTATGCTAGAGACCTGAAAACACGTCTTCCAAATAACTTCTACGAGAATGTTTATAGCAGTGTTATTTGTAATCTCCAAATATTAGAAACAATCAAAATGTTTGTCAACAGGAGAATGGACAAATAAATTATAGTAATACACACGGTGGAACTATGTGTACATAAATTAAAAAATAAACTAAAATAAAAAAAAATTAAAGTAAATGTACAAGAAACTGATAGACAAAAAACATGGATTAATCTCAAGAACATGTTGAGTAAAGGAAGTACAAGACAAAATGGAACATACGATATGAATTCATTTATATGAGCTTCTAGGATAGATAAAATTCACCCATGGTGATAGAGATCTGAGCAGTGGTGCCTCAGGCCATGAGGATTGATTGACATGTGATAAGAGAAAATGTTATGAGAAGAGGAAGACTTTCTATACCTTGACTGGGGTGGAGATAACATACCACAACAAATACACATTTGTTATGGAAAAACATTCAAAACACTGCAATAACAATGTGTTGCCCTTAACAACATATATTACCTTTCTAAGGACATGTCTATTGGTTTTGCATTTTATTGTAGCGAAAAGTAATACGAGGGACACCCCCCAGAAAAAACAAAATTTATTTATAGAAAATTGTGTATTTATTATTGCATGTTTAAACTTCAGTCACCTTCTAAGTGCTCTCTGTTTGATGCAATACACCTATCAAGTCACTTTTTTCCCCTGCTCGAAACAGTTTTCAACTCAACAATTTTGATGCCTTTTAATGCTGCTGCCATTTTTTGTTTCACCTCTTCCACATCAGCAAAATGTTTCCCTCTGAAGACTTTTCTTATCCGGGGAAACATAAAAGGTTGCCTGGGACAAACTGAGATGGGTAGGGAGGGTGGAGCATGAGGGTCATGCCGTTTTGGGTCAAAAATTGCTGAATACTCAGCCAGCGTGGACAAGTGTGCTTGTAAATCACCCATCATGAAATGTACAAATGCATTGAAAGAGTTTCCAAAAAAAAAATTCACTATAGCCGAACGCAGCCTATCAACATACTGCTAGCTGACACAGTGATGCAGGTGTGTTCCCATAACACTTACCTAATGGTAGATGCCTGTATTACGAGAAGCCTGCCCTCCAAAAGATAATTCCAGTTTTTTGGGTGTCTCCCCATCATACATGTGAGACCAGATTGAAAGTCAAATGTTTCCTCTGTCAATCCCTTTAAAAAGGCAATATTATAGGAAAACTATACATTTTAAGCCTTCAACAAAGTTTTTCCAGCTCATGTAGGAGCACAGAATATTAGCCTAAAGCATGAATCAATCAGCTGGTCCAATCATCCCATGACAATGAATCTACCAGTCTTTCTAATGCAAAAGCCTACTCTGGTTTTCATGAATAGTCAGGAATACCTAGCTAGTACTTAATATATATGTCTTATCAAATCTTAAATATTCGTGAATATCTCCATCATGTCATCTTTAAAAATATGTCATAGCCTTTTTTACTGATTAATTAGTAGGTGGGTCACATATTTCAACTCACGTTACAATTTGAATATAAATAGGAAAAATCCATCTCCTTTATTTTGTGAATTACTCATCTGGTCTTCTTTCTTAGCTACTCCTTATAGGAATAGAACAAAACAATGTAACTAATATACATTTGGATATTCAAACTAAATTTTAAGGTGATTCTTAGTTTCTCTTAGGAAAAATGCTTATAATGACAAAAAAGAGAAAAGACAATACAAGCTTATTCTATATATCTATATGGAGAATATATATAAAATATGTACACACATACTCACATATTTTATATTAGAAGATGAATATCATGTCAGCCTTTTCCCACGAATACCTTCTATAATAAATTTTAATTTCCTCACACAAGTAGATGTCTCAATTGTACTAGGATAAAAAGTCTCATAAATAGCATGACAAAAGAAAAATATGCATTAATAACTTTAAATATATTTATGTATATATATACATATAAATATATTTTTTGAGTTGGAGTCTCACTCCATCACCCAGGCTGGAGTGAGGCTCCATGATCACCCTGGCATTGACCTGCTGGGCTCTGGCAGTCCTTCTGCCTCAGCCTTCCAAGTAGCCAGAACTACAGGTGCATGCTACCATGCCTGGATAATTTTTTTAAAATCTATTTTCAAGAGGAGGTCTCGCCAAGTTGCCATGGCTGGTCTTGAACCTGTGGGCTCAGGCAATCCACTTGCCTCGGTCTCCCAAAGTGCTGGGATGAAGGGCTGAGCCACCAAGCCCAAACATCTTTAAAAATATTATCCAACATTTATGCTACAAATTAATACAGCAAAAACATATTCAGAGTCTGCTTTAATCCAGGTGCAAGACTTTACGGTGGATATGAACAAAGTACCTGTCCTCAAATGTGGGCGTCTGGTAAACATACAAGTCACTTACAAAGTAGTGTGGTAATTGCTAAGTTAAAGGAAGTACACGGTGCTCTGAGAGGACCTAGGAGAGGCCCCGAACCAGACGGGGGAGAACATCCAAGGGGGAGACCAAGTGAAGATTGAAGGAAAATGAGAAAACTGTGGATCTACCAAATAAGCAAAACCAATTGAGTGTACACGACTCTATAGCAAGTTGGAAAAAGAAGAAAAAGGAGAAAGGAGGTGAAATTAACGGTAGTCAATATCTGTCTGGGGATGGGGAGACACCCCTTATCAACAAAGGTGCCTGAACGAAGCATATTTGTATACCTAATCCTTCACTGTACCCCACAATATTAAAGTAAAAAATATTGATTAAAAAAAAAAGAAACAATAGGAAGGTGTAAGAACAGATAACGATGAGCTGAATAAGTCAGCAAAGCCAATAATAAAGAATGAGGTTGGTTCTGTTAAAGATTTAAGGGATGCTACTCTATCAAAAATGGAGACTCTCTAGGATAAAAAACTTTTAGACATGACTTTTGATGACTATATTTGTGTTTTAGAAAGACCACTTTATCTATCACCTTTAAAAATATCTCAAATCTCTTACCTTAGCTACCAGCAAAGAAAATGCCGCATGATCACTTTTTTGTCACTACCATTTCTCTATCTAATAGCAAAGAGTAGTCTTGTGAAATTTTATAGTTCATATAAGGGATGTTATACAGTATGTACACTCTTGGCTCTGGCTTCCTTTACTTAACATTATGCTTTGAGATTCATCCATATTATTGCATATATTTATGTCATTTTGTTTCATTGTTGTATACTAGTGTGTGTATAAACAATTTATAGATCCATTCTAGTGTCAAGGAATATTTGGGTAGTTTTTGCTTCAGAGTTGGCTTTCAGAACTATTTATTTTAGCTCTTTAAAATAAAAACCGATCTTAGACTTCAGAATTTCGTGAAGTTCAAAATTCCTCTGAGCTGGCCAGACCACTATGTGCCCCCTGAGGACCAGAGGAACAGCTTTGCATATCTATTCCCAGCAATAGCTCACTCCCGGCTGCCAAATCAGAAAGCTGCTGTATTCTCGTGTCATCAGACAAAGAAGCGGCCCCCAGACTCACCCACGGTGAACTTGTCCCTGAGCTGGACAACCTGCCAAATGCCTGCACCTCTGTTGGAAAAACAGCTCAACAGCCCCACCACCATGGGCACATGAATGCCCCTGGCCTGACAACCAGCCCAATAAGCCCCCTTCTAACTCCCATAGCCTGGGAAACGGAGACACTCACTAACGTTATTAACATGAAATACAACCTAAGAAACCGCATGGGAACTACACTATCATGTCCTGCCAGAACTAAAGCCAATGCACCTTACCCAGCCAACACTCTAGGACTCATTTGTAGAAGTAAGTCTTTCTCGAGAAAAGTTACTCCAAAAATTGAAATGAGCAAGTGTTCCACCAGATGCGCAGATATCAAATAAGGACATAAGAGACATAGACAAGTAAAGAAAAATGACACCTCCAAAGAAACATAATCATTCCTCCAAAAACCCAAAGGAAAGAAAATTTGTGAAATGCCAGAAAGAGAATTCAAAATAATGATCTTAAGAAAGCTACATAAAATAAAAGAGAATAGAGGTAGCCAATTCAACAAAATAAGAAAAACAATTTATAATCTGAAAGGGAATATCAACAGTCAAGACACCATAGAAAACAGCTAAAGAGAAAATTTGGGGCTTAAGAACTTAATGATTGAGATTTTTAAAATACAATCGATAGCTTTAACAACAGACTAAATCTAGCAGAAAGATTTCTGACTTTAAAAGAAGGCTTTTGAAATAACTCAGGCAGATTTTTGTAAAGATGGCAGCATACAGTCAGACTGCACAAGTCCCTATGTGTGAGAGTGATTGTAAGGCTGATTCTGCACGTGCTTCTGTGTGTGAGTGGGAGTGTGAGAGGCTGACTGAGTGGGGACTCAAGAGCAAGAGGCCAGAGCCCTTTTGGTGAGGCTGCCTCAGTTGCTCTGCTTGAATCCTAGCACTTCCCAGAGTATAGAAGCTGAGCACCATTTCTAAAATCAGCAGAGCTTTTCCTGGGAAGAACTGCCAGAGTGATTGCTGACCCCACAAAAACAGTGCTGGACTGAAAGTTGCCACTGAGGGCTGTGGAGGAAATGTAAGAAAGGAACCTGAAACAGAGTCCTGAGGAAGCATGGAGGAGAGGCTACCCCAAGCCTTGACTGGGCTCCAGAGCCTTGCCACCAGGTCCTGAGATCTGGAAACTGTGGTAACTTCTGGGGAGGGAGCTATTAATCCCATTTGTGGCAGGAACAGCAGCCAGCAGAGAAACAGCAGATTCTCAGGGCAGAGAAATGCTCCAAGGTAGCATGTGTGGAAGAGCAGAATTGTATCTTGAGGAGAGGCACTGATCTCTGCATTGCATTGAGGCTGCTCTTTGTGACCTCAGAGAACATTGCATCCAGTGCACAAGCCCTGGCAGGTAATAGCAGATGCAGAACCCCAGATGATCCTCCCTCCACCGTGAGCCAGCTGCTGGTTGATAGATGCAGACTGCAGAACTGACTGAGAAGGATGCTGGTGAATGCCTAGATGATTCTCCTCCCCTCCATCCTTAGCAACAAGCAAAAGAGATCAGGAGGGCAGGGCCGAGACAGGAGGCCCCATTTGCCCACCATAAACTGGATGTCCTGGTGAGCAAATGTGCTGTGGCCATGCTGGGAGAAGAAGGAAGGGAGTGAGATCCCAAGAGATGCTGTGTCAAACTATTTCAGCCCCCCTCCCTCACACAGGTGTGAGCTGGCTACCAACTTCAGTCAGCAGGAGGTGAAGATTCTGACATCTTAAGTTCCAACAGCAAAGAGGGAACCTGCAGGAGCAGACCTGCAGTCACAGAACCCATCACAAGAGAGAGCCCTCCTCTCAAAGTGGCATACTAAAGCTGAGAATTCTTTATCAACAATTTTTTGTTCATTTGTTGTTTGGGAGGGTATTGGTTGGTTTGTTTGATGATCTCACTAGGTTGCTTTGTTTGTTGGTTGGTTTTCTCTTTGCTTTCCTCCTTCTAGTTCTCTTTCTTTGTTCTCACTCTGTTTTTTTTCTTTCTCTTTCTTTTCTCTTCTTTTTTTCTCCTTCTTTCTCTTTTTTAAAATCTTCTTCTTCCTTCTTTTATCCCCCTTATACCCTGTCTTGGACCCATGAGCTGTGCAAGCATACCCACTGTAAGGTCATATTGGGCAGAGATGGAGAGCAAGTCCCACCTGGCCCATTCACCAGATAGCAAACATTATGACCTGTCAATAGGTTCCAAATCCTTGCAGACCCCTTCCCATTCCCTAGAAGTACTTAAAATTGTAAGGAGACAGCACAGCACCCCACACCTAGCCCTACTTCATAATTGAACAAACCTGGAGACTCAGATCAAGGAAGGACAAAAGGTAGAACAAATATCAGAAGTGCCTACTCCATTTTCCACTGAGCAATGTAATTAAAGAGAAAGATAAGAGAACTGCTACAAATGAAGAAAAACCAACAGAAAACTGCTAGTAACCATTGGAGACCCAGCAAAGAGTCAGAGCTAGAAAAAACAGCTACTGAGGCACAAGCAATTGCTATCTCTGAGAGTGACAGCACTGAGAAGGTACTTATGGAAATCAGAGAATTATTGGATAGAGTGAATAAAAAATCAAGAAATCCAAGGGCTAAAACTAAATGAAGTTGCAATGGAGCTGGACAAACTCAAGAAAACATACTTAGAAGTAAAGAACTCCATCTAAGAAATAAATAACAAACTGACAAACATGGGAAGCAGAATTGAGAAAGCAGAAGAAAGAATCTCAGAGCTGGAAGACTGAAATATGAAAATTACCCAATCTATTAAAAACATGCAAAAAAAAAAAACTTAAGAAGAAAGAAGAAATTCTCCAAGACATGTGTGATTTTTATCAAGAAATCAAACCTATGTCTGATTGGAATACCTGAAATAGAAAAAGAAACAGAAAATATCCTGAAACAAACATTCCATGAGGTCATTCAAGAAAAATTCCCTCATTTGGCCATAGAGACAATTACAAGCACAAGAGATTCAGAGAAGCCCTGAAAGACATCTGATGAGAAGAACAACCCCTAGACACATAGTAATTTGCCTACACCTAGTAGGTATACAAGAAAAAATCCTAAAAGAAGCAAGGGAAAAAGGTCAGACTATATACTGGGGGGAGACGCATCAAATTACTGCAGAATTATCTGTAGAAATATACAGACCAGAAGGATTTGGACCCCAATTTTTAATATTCTTAAAGATAAATAATTGCAAACAAGAATTTCCTACCAAGCCAATCTAAGCTTCATCAACAACAAAGAATTAAAATCCTTCCCAGACATCTACTCCCTAAGAAAATGTGCTGCTTCCTGGTCAGCTCTATTGATGTTTAAAAAGGTGCTGTGCACAGAAGAAAATGGAAATAAAAGAAAGACCATATACTTCACAAGATCAAAAACATAGGAGCAGCAGAACACACAGCATACCCGCAAAAATGAAAACACACGCATACATGAACACAAAAGCTAAATGAAAACAAAACAGCCTTTTAAGATCATTATGACAGATAAAATCTCATGTTTCAATAATCAACCTAAATATGAATGGACTAAATGCACCTCTGAAAGACATAGAATGGCAAACTGGAGAAAAGCACATGACCTTGCACATGAATGGCAATTTGCTGCCTCCAGGAAACTCATTTTAACAAAAAGGACACCCACAGACTAAAAGTTAGAGGATGGAGAACAAACTTTCAGGTGAATGGATCACAAAAAAGGCAGGAGTATTATCTTAATATCAGACAAAATAACCTTTAATCTGTCAAAAATTTAAAAAGATACAGAAGGACACTACATAATGATAAAGTGTTTGATCCATCAACAAGAAATATCCATCCTAAACATAAATGCACCCAACACAGGAGCACCAAAGCAATCTACAAATTCAATGTGATTCCTATAAAAATGTCAATAACATTCATACAGAATTTTTTTTTTAATTCTAAAACTCAGATGGAGCCAGAAAAAAACCCCAACAGCCAAGCAGTCCTGATAACAAGAACAAAGCTAGAAGCATCAAACCACCTGACTTCAAAACATACTACAAAGCTATAGTAACTACAACAGCATGGAATTGGCATGAAAAACAGAAATATAGGTCAGTGGGTTCTCTATTCTCTAGAATATTATCTGGAATAGATAATCCAGAAACAAATTCATGCATTTTCAGTCATCTGATTTTCAGCAAAGGCATCAAGAACATTCATTGGCAATATCCTTGATGAACATAGATGCTAAAATTCTCAACAAGATACTAGCAAACCGGATTCAACAACACATCTCAAAAATCATCCACCATGACCAAGTAGGCTTCATCTCCAGTTTGCAAGGCTGGTGCAACATTTGTAAAACCATAAATATAATTAAATACATCAACGGATGTAAAAACAAAAACCACATGATTATATCATTAGATGCAGAAAAAGCTTTTGATAAAATACAGCACTCCTTGATCCGATCATCTAGGCAAAGATGGGAAATACTTCAAAATAGTAAGAGTCATCTATGAGAAAGCTACAGCCAGCATAATGATAAAGTGCTAAACAGACAGAAATTGGAACCATTTCTCCTGAAAACTGGAACAAGACAAGGATACCCTCCTGTTCAACATAGTTTTGGAAGTCTGAGCTAGAGCAGAGAAGAGAAGGCAATCGGGATATCCAAGCAGAAAAGGAGGAAATCAAGTTATCCCTCTATGCAAATAGCTTGATTCTATACCTCGAAAACCCAAGAGAATCTATCAAAAAAGTCCTTGCTCTGATAAAGGACTTTGGCAAAGTCTCAGGGTATAAAATAAATATGCAAAAGGCAATCGCATTTCTATACACCAATAATAAACAAACAGAACCCAAATAAAAAGTTCAATCCCATTCACAATAGCCACAAAAAAAAATGAAATACCTTGGCATCTTTCTAACCAGGGACATAAAAGACCTTTACGCTGAAACTACAAAACACTGCTCAAAGAAATCAAAGATGACACAAACAAGTGGAAAAATATTCCATGCTTATGGATCGGAAGAATCAACATTGTTAAGATGTCCATTCTACCCAAAGCAATCTACAGATTTAACACAATATCCATCAAATTACCAGCAGCATTATTCTCAGACCTGGAAATAACTATACAGGAATTCATATGGAAACATAGATGATCATGAATAGCCAAAACAATTCTCAGCAAAAGAAAAAAAACAAAAAAACAAAAAAACAAAAAAACAAAGCAGGAGGTAACACCCTACCAGACTGTAAACTTTATTATAAAGCTACACAATCAAAACTGCCAGGTATTGGTACAAGAACAGGCATATAGACCAATGGAACAGAATTGAGATTCCAGAAGCAAAACCTCAATCTCTCAAACAACTAATCTTTGACAAAGCCTCCTCACCAACCACTAGGGAGAGGAGAACCTATTCAGTAAACGGTGCTGGGAAAACTGGCAGACCACATGCAGAAGATTGAAACAGGACCCCTACCTATCCCCATATACAAAAATCAGCTCTAAATGAATCGGAGACCTAAATGTAAAACCTCAAACTATAAGCACCTTAGAAAACACAGGCGACACTCTTATGGAAATTGGAACTGGCAACCAATTCCTTATCAAAACCCCAAGTGCCTATGCCATAAGAGATAAGATAGACAAGTGAGACCTTATCAAACTGACAAGCTTCTGCAAAGCCAAAGATACTATCAAGAGAGTAGGGAGACAGCCCACAGACTGGGAAAAAATATTTGCCAACTGCATGTCTGACAAAGACCTAACCTCTAGCATCTATAAGGAACTCAAATATGCTGAAAAGAAAAAACAAACAAACAGCCTCATTACAAAGTGAGCAAAAGATATGAATAGACGGTTCTCAAAAGAAGACATACTAGCAGTCAACAGATATATGAAAAAATGCTCAGCCTCACTAGTCATCAAAGAAATGCAAATTAAAACCATACTGAGATACCACTTAACTCCAGTCAGAATGGCCATCATCAATAACTCAAAAAACAACAGATGCTGGAGAGGATGTGGCGAAAAGGGAACACTTCTACAGTGTTGGTGGGAGTGTAAACTAGTGCAGCCTCTGTGGAAAACAGTGTGGCGATTCCTAAAAGTTCTAAAAACTGACTTTCTATATGATCCCGCAATCCTTCTACTGGGAATATACCTGGGAGAACTCAAATGACTCTATAAAAAAGATATCTGAACACGTATGTTTATCACGACATTGTTCACAATAGCAAGAACATGGAACCAACCGTGCTGCCCATCGAAAGAGGACTGGATTAAAAAAAATGTGGTCTACATACACAACGGAATATTATGCAGCCATAACGAAGAACAAAATCATGAACTTCGCAGAAACCTGGTTGGACTTAGAGTCTATAATACTGAGTGATCTATCACAGAAACAAAGACCTGAGTATCACATGCTCTCAACTCATAAGTGGACCTTGAGCAACTATCATAATACTATAAGAAAAGGATTGACAGTAGCAGCAAACTGCTGGGGAGTGGGGGAGTGGGAATTTTGGACAGGCAATAGTTGGAATCGGCCTGGGGGGGCACACCTCATCAACAAGGTACCTGCATAATGAATATTTGTATACCTACCACTGAATTGTACCCCACAATTTTAAAATAAAAAATTTAAAAGTTAAATAAATAACATTCATTGGGGAGAGAACAATCTCTTTTATAAATGGGGCCAGAAAGCTGGATATTCATATGCAGAAAATTAAACTAGACATCTATCTCTCACCATATACAAATATCAATTCAAAATAAATTAAGGACTTAAATGTTAAGCTTCAAGCTATGAATCTATCAGATTTTTAAAAAGGAGCAGTGCTTCAGGACATTGGTCTGGGCTAAGATTTTGTGAATAAGAGATTAAAAGCACAGAGAAAAAGGGTGTAGACAAATGGTACATCAAAGTAGTAAGATTTCGAACAGAAAATAGAACAACCAAAACAGTGAAGAGATAACCTGCAGACTGGCAAAAATATTTTCAAACCATTCATCTGACAAGGGATTAATCTCCAGAATATACTCAAACAGCTCAGGAGCAAAAAACAAATATCCAGTTAAAAGTAGACAAATGATCAGAATAGGTACCTTTCAAAAAAAGACACACAAATGGCCAACAAGCATATGAAAAAATGTTCAACATAACTAATCATTAGGGAAATGTAAATCACAACGCCAATAAGATATCGTTTTGTCCCAGTTATAATGGCCATTATCGAAAAACAAACAAACCAAGTAACAAATGCTGGCAAGGGTGGGGCAATTGGTATGAGTACAAACCAGCACAACTATTTTGGAGGTCTCTCAAAAAATTGAAAATAAAACTGCCATGTGATTCAGCAATCCCATACCTGGGTATAGATCCAAAGGAAATGGCCTTAGTATGTTGAAGAAATAGATATGTGCATTCCCATGTTTTTTTCAGCACTATTCAAAATAGCCAAGATATGGAATCAATGTAAAAGCCCATCTAAAGATAAATGTACAATTAAAACATACAACTTGATACAAATAATAAATTAATGTGTAGTAATCATTGTTTATGTATGTAACAAAATAATATTGAAATACATCCCAGATGCTTAGTAAAACAACTATTGTTAAAATTATTCACTCTCTCAAACAATACATTCTTCAAGGTAATTAATGTAGACAGGAATAAATTATTGATAAATTAACTAAAATCCTACAAAATTAATTATAGATATAATGTGTGAAAGAGAGAGAGAGATTACTGATAATTCCTTGGGAAAATAAATTGTAAGAATCAATTTTTCAATGCTTGGCATAAATTTGTATTGAAAAAAGCTGAAATGTTTTTTGTCAAATTTTTATGCTTAAAATACTAATTCCTGTACATGAACCTGGTAAGACTTTTTAATTTTTATTTTCTGGGTGTATTTTTATTTTGCACAAGGATCGAGCGTTTAATTCAAAATCATTTCTTGTGAACCCAGTATATGCCAGGAGCTGTACTTGGAAAAGACACTGAAAATGTTTAATTTTAGCACAAATCTATGGTTCTGCTAGATATTCCTCACTTTCTCCCTTTTCCCCTCCCTCACCTTCTCTCTCTTTCTCCTCTTTTCTTTCTTTCCTTCCTTCCTTCTTTCCTTCCTTCCTTCCTTCATTCCCTTTATTCATTATTTCTTTTCTTTCCTTTTTTTTTTAACTCAAGAGGAAAACAAGTGCCCCATTGAATATAGATTGAACTACCGGGGTTAAAGCTGCTTCAGAAACCCTCATTAGCCTTTCTAAACCCAGAGATTCCTTCATACCTGGAGGCCCAATAGAATGGGCAGATAAATTGATGTTCAAGTAAAATTAAGTGTAACCAACCCCAAAAGTTATTGCATCATAGTTTTCCTTATAACTGGGAAATCAGATGCAAATGCCTTCCTGCAAGAGAGTCAGTTGTGCTCAAGAAATTGAAGGACCTCCTAATAACAGAATTACACTTGCATGAAGACACATTTTCTCTTTTAGGGTTGATTTTAGAGTTCTACTTTTTCAAACTGGAAAATGGCAGGACTTTCAAATCACATTTTAAAGTCATGTTGGATTATTAGAGTGGTTTTTTCCAAGGTCCTACTGATAGTATTTTATAGGAGTATTCATCTATATAGTAACAATTAAAGTGAATACAATTCCCAGGATTTGTATATGTTTCCTCATTAAGAATGCTTTTGATAGCCGGGTGTGGTAGTATGCGCCTGTAGTTCCAGCTACTTGGAAGGCTGAGGAGGAAGGATCGCCTGAGCACAGCAGGTCGAGACTGCAGTGGTCATGAGTGTGCCACTGCACTCCAGCCCAGGGAAGAGAGGCTCTGACTCAAAAAAAAAATGCTTTTGAGACAATTTTGATTTGGTTCTGACTCTGAAAATGGTCCAATTTAACAACATTCCCACACCCCTAGACTTTGATGTGTAAAATTAAGAACATTATGTGGTTTGTCAGAAAGTGCATTTTCAGAAAACATTCGGGCACAAACTATAAGACTTTCTCATTCTCCAATTTATTCATTAATATTTGTTAAACCTATATTGTGTTGCTTGCACTGTATAAATAAATATAAATATATATATATATAATTTTTTTTTTTTGAGTTGGAGTCTCATACCACTGCAGCCTCGACCTGCTGGGCTCTGGCGATTCTTCCGCCTCAGTCTTCCGAGTAGCCGGAATCACAGGCATGTGCTACCATGCCCGGCTGATTTTTTTTTTTTTTTAATTTATTGTAGAGATGAGGTCTCGCCAAGTTGCCCGGGTGGGTCTCGAACCCGTGGGCTCAGGCAGTCCACTCACCTCAGCCTCCCAAAGCGCGGGATTACAGGCTGAGCCACCGAGCCCGGCTTGTATAAATATATATTATCTAGTCTAGCTATGCATATCTATCTAAGTATATATCAAGCTATATATAAGGAGTTATCAAACGCTTATGGAAAATGCATATTATGGAAAAACTCTGCATGTATTTCAAAAATATTTTGCACCAAAATGAATTTAAACTAACGTGTTATAACATGTCTGAATAGGCTCTGGTTTGAGCCACTAAGGATAAGACATCCATTTAAAAAGAGTCCCTGTGAAAGCAACATGAATTCTGCTAAAATTGAAGCAAGAGCAAAACATCAAACTTATCGTCAAGCTTAGGTGGAAGAGTGGTGAAATCATTGATACTTTATGAAAAATTGATAGGAACAGTGCTTCAAAGAAATCAGAAGCTTACCAATGCAGTTTTGAGTTGTTGATGAGAGGATGCCGAAGATGCAGCCTGCAGCAGTAGACCATCTCTCTCAATTTGTGAAAAAAAAATTAATTTCGTGCATGCTTTAATTGAAGGGGACTAACAATTAACAGTCTATAGCCCACCACACCAGTGTAAATTACTAGCAATTAACAGTAATAGCCCACCACATTGTAGACATCTCACCTGGTTCAGCTTACACGATTCTTACTGAAAAATTAAAGTGAAGCAAACTTTCCCCTCGATGGGTGCTAAAACCATTGTACCCACATTAGCTGCAGAGGAGAGGAGAGTTTTCGATGGAAATTTTAAACAAGTGGATTCAAGATCCTGAAGCATTTATTTGAAGAAGTCTAACAGGAGATGAAACATGGCTTTACCGGCACAGTCCTGAAGACAAAACATAATCAAATAATCAAAGCAATGGCTGCCAAAAGGTGGACGTGGCCTAGCCAGAGCAAATGCAGGCTGGTCAGGAGAAAGGTCATGGCAACAGCTTTTAGGGAAAGCTCAAGACATTTTCTTGTTGATTTTCTGGAGGGCCAAAGAAAAATAACACCGACTTATTATGAGAGTGTTTTGAGAATATCAGTCAAAGCTTTAGCCGAAAATCATTCAGGAAATCTTCACCAGACAGTCCTTCTCCACCACGACCACGTTCCTGCTCGTTCTTTGTGTCAAGCAGGGACAATTATCTGAGAGTTTCAATGGCAAATTATCAGGCATTCACCTTACAGTCCTGATTTGCCTCCCTCCGACTTCTTTTTATTTTCTAACCTTAAAAAATATCTTAAAAGGCACCCGTTTTCCTTCCGTTAATAGTGTAAAAACAATGGCATTGACAGGGTTAAATGCCCAGGATCCTCAGTTCTTTAGTGATGGACTAAATGACCGGTATCAAAAGACACTTACAAAAGTGTCTTGAGGCCGGGTCCGGAGACTCACACTGGCAATCTGAGCACTTTGGGAGGCCGAGGTGGGAGGACTGCCTGAGCCCAGGTGTTTGAGGCTGCACATGGCGCTGCACTCCAGCCTGGGTGACAGAGTGAGACCCCGACTCAAAAAAAAAAAAAGAACTGTCTTAAACTTGATGGAGCTTATATTGAGAAATAAGTTTATAACTTTTGTCTTTTAGTTCCTTTTTTTCGTAAATGTTTTGGCATTCCCTCGTATATGTTACTCACACACACATACACAACTTAATCAGAACTTCGATTCTATGGAATCTAAGTCCTTAAAAACCTGTTGCTTGAGGAACAACTAATCGTCACTGAGGTGCCCTTTTGTGCATGGATTTCTGTTCTTTGTTTGCAGTGTCAGTCACAACTATTTACACTTGACGTAATTTAATGACAGTTTGCTGTGATAATGACCAGGCTCTCTTTCTGTCTCCCAGACACAACAAAGAGGGAAATAGACACGTTGGTGAAGTCCTGGCCAGGCATCATTTAATGTGTCACTGTAGAATCACCCTTTTAAAGTCATCGTGAGGTTTGAAGTTTCTTTTAGAAATTCCTCTTCAAGTTGCAAAAAGCTTTTGTATCAAAATATTGAAAGGCAAGAGGACTTCCGTGCCATCCTGAGCGAAGTCAGAATCTCAGGAATTTCTGAAGTGTTCTGATGACAGAAGCATAAGTGGAAAACTTGCTAGAAAGCAACGGAGAAAAACTGGGAGAAAGTGCACTTCCCAGCCATCTGTAAAACTGATCGATGTTTTTTTCTCATTCAGGGGCTGACACTTTTAACTGAGAATGAGGACATCTTGAATGGCGCTCTGTTAAGTGCTACTTAGGGTCTCAGTTGTTCTTGTATTTGACATTGTGACTTCTTCATTCCGTTTTCTCTGGTTAAAATTTTTAATATGTAACCACCAGAGGGCGTATGATATTACACTTCACAGTACTTACGGCGACTTTTCGGCTGCTAACTCCATCTCCCTGAGCACGCTTGGGAAGTGGCAGCCCGTGCCTAGGCAGGGGCCACTGTTCACGCAGCGGGCCCTTCCATGTTACACACGGTTCCTTCACCACACCTGCTGTTTCTATAAACAGCAGCCTCCATCAGCAGCGCCATTTCTGCTGCTTGCCAAGTCGGGTTCCTTACCAAATAGATTAAACTCTTCTTTGCTGTCTGTTTTCATTGAATTGACCTATCCCTTGTTCCTTCATTTGGGTCACCTTGAGTTTCAAGGCAACGGCAAATTATTATGAAGACCTTCCGTCTGTATTCCTTTGTCTTCAGGGCATTCCTCTACCTGAAATGCAAGAAAAACATTTGTAAAGCCAGATGCTCACGAACCAGATTTCCTGATTGCTTTATGAGAAAGCCCACCCAGTTCCCATGTGTGCATGTGAGCACACACGTGCGCGCACACACTCCCATGCAGCTTTACGTTGGCTCATTATTTCTCTATTCACCTTTTGGATGTAGTGACAGTTCAGGCTCAGAAGCCTACATTTTGCCAGAGTTGGAAATTCTTACCTACATTGCTACGTCACTCACAAGTTACTCGACTCTCAGTTCCATATCATCTCTTAGAGCTTCAAATACCTGTGTCTGGGACATCCACGTCTTACCTAGTTTATGACTCAGCCCTTGCTAGGCACTGGGCCCTTTAAAAAGCTTAAATGTGGCAAGCTGAGGGGCGTTTGTGGTATAACTTGAGACCCTTTTAGCAATATGCTTTTGATAAAGTACCATAGAAAACTGTGTTTAGGCAAAGAACTGTCTGAGTGACCTGAAGGACTTTTTCCTGTCTTATTTTGAAGGTCCTTTTCCTCTAAATTAATATCGCATTTACTATTGTCGCTTAATCATGACAGGATCCACGTAGTGGTAGATTTCATCCTTGTATCTCTGCCTTCATCAAGACTCACTACTCATTACTTTCATGGTCCTTCTCAAGGAATGATGATGGCTTCTGCCTCTAATACTTTCTTCCACTTCTTAGCATGTCAGTGCTTTGGAGGAGGATGATACCTTGAGGATTCTTGGGTTGCTGCTACGTGACACCTTACGGAGAAATTGTTTTCAAATTCAAGTTACATTAAGATCACTGAGAGTGCGTTCAAAGATGTAGACGCCTGAGCCTAATTTCGTAATCCTGGGGAAGAATTAAGGGCTCAGTGTTTTCGTTAGGCATTCAAAAGTCATTCTGATTTAGTGTAGTGTACGCCTTCAATTACTGTTGCAACATCTGTACCTGCATTCTTCCTGGTAACAGGGGCTCAATTAATTGGTCAAGAACAGGGAGACACCAAGAACTCAAAGAAAGCAAGTCCTGGTGCTCTAATTTCAGAGGATGAATCATAATTGGCTTGAACCAGTGTACCAGTTAGGCTAGCTACTGTAACAGACAGACCCTTAAAATTTCTTTGAATAAACAAATGAAATCCATTTATTGTCCACATAGCAGACAAAATAGGTGCTTGTCAGGCAATGTTTTGCGTAGTAATTTATGGATGTCTTACGTCTCTATGGCTCTCTACTGTCTCCTGACCTCAGAGTACTTGATTTTCCTCCAGCTATTACACTATTACGCACATAAAAACACACACACACACAAAGTGAAAGAGGGGAAGAGAGAGAGTGAAGGAGAGAGAGAGAAAGAGAGAAGGAAAGAGAAGATACCCACTTCTTCACTACTTCCGCATGGAGGAGACAGAATAACTAACGTGCATATTCCATTGGCAGGATCTAGTCACATGACTCCGCCTAACTTCAAAAGAGGCTTGGAAATATAGCCCTTGTCCACCCAATTCCTTCTTAGCAACCAGTGTACACTATGGAAAGAGAACAAAAAAAGTTGGCGGGCAGCTGACCGCTTTGGCCACGACTGGTCATGACAATCTTGTTACTCTTTGCCGAACTTTCACTGATGGTAACTGTGTGATTGGATCCTACCTAGTGAGATTTGAGAGTCGGCTTCTAGGACTGCTTTTGTTTTTTCCATAAAGGAGAAAGCCTTCATTAATATGACCTTTAACTTCTTCTTACTTCCTCCTTCCTCCTCTTTGGAAGGAAGACACAATAACAGGCACAGCAGTTATCTGGCAAACATGAGGGAATGTAGAAAAGCCAACACACGATGGTATGGTCAGAAAAAGGAGAAAGCACAGTTCTGGATTGTGTCTCTCCACTACTTAGTCTTGGATGTTTACCCCTAGATTTGCTGTTTCTTAAAGCACAGAACTTAAATTTCCTCAAGATAGATCATTTACTGGTCCTGGGCGATGGTGGCAATGATGACGGAGCATAATTTGAGAAATACTGATCCAAAGCATTTCAACCCAACCCAGCACTCAGCACATGGCAGACACCATGTGACAGATGCTATCTGCCTGTTCTAACAAATACACAGCACCTGCCAACATGCAAAACTTAAGTGATCCAAGTAACCTACAAAGACTATCCCATAACAGTTATAACCATCAATTCCTGCTCACTTTCTCCACCTCCCTGTCATATATGCTGTCCTATATTTCAGTGATCTGCTTCAAAAATCATGGATAGAGAAGTATAATACATGTCTAGAAACCACATGACTTATAGAAACATAATGAAGTACTTGGTTTGTTGGGGTAAGGGGGGCCAGGGGTAGAGACTCAGGCAGAAAAGACTAGTGGTCATGGGGAAAATTTTTCATCATAGAAAATCCTTGCCAGTATTTCTGTCCACTCAGACAACTCTGCCTGGGTTGAGAGTTCTAAGGGGAGAGATATGCGTATTGAGTGTGAACATATGTTTCTATTTCCATTTCACATGTCTTAGCTTTATTAATCTCATCCCCTGTCATTGTCAAGTTACAGTTACTTTATTTATTTAAAGTTGGGGTCTCCCTCTGTCTCCCACGCTGGAGTACAATGACAGAATCACTGCTCACCCTCAACCTCCGAGGCTCAGGCAATCCTTCCATCTCAGTTTCCCAAGTAACTGGGGCTATAGGCGCATGCCCTCATGCCTGGTCGGTTACCTCATTTATACCTACAGGATATGCCTTATGTGTGCAGGAAAGTCTCCATCTATATTTATAGAAACTATGTTCAAAAATTCTAAATCGCATGCTCTAAGGGGAAAGAATCTTCCAGTCCCCTGTGTGCTCATTTCTTTTCTTTTTCTTTCTTTTTTTTCTTTTGAGTTGAAGTCTTACTGTCACCCAGAGTGGAGTGCAGTGGCATGCTCACTGCCACCGCAGCCTTGACCTGCTGGACTGAAGCAATACTTTCACCGCAGCCTTCCAAGTAGCTGGAGTTACAGACGCATGCCACCATGCCCGGCTAGTTTGTGTGTGTGTGTGTGTGATTTACTGTAGAGGATGAGGTCTCACCAAGTTGCTCAGGCTGGTCTCGAACCCACAGGCTCAGGCAATCCTCTTGCCCCAGCCTCCCAAAGTGCTGGGACGACAGGCTGAGCCACCGTGCCTGACCATGTGCTCCTTTCTTATAGTTCAAGGTGCTCTAGGCCAAGGCTTCCTGTAATGTCACGGGGTCATGAGCAAATGATTCTGAATACATGCTATACTGTGCTTGGGGAAAACAAATGAGAATGCATAGGTCCCTGGCTACTCAAGATTCATGCAAAGACTGAGTGAATCAGCATCTCAGCGCATTTGAAACCCAACATGGTCAACCCACGCATCACACACACTGGAGGGGAAGCCCTGTTGTAGGCTCACTTCTTGTCTCCCCCACTCAGTGTTTTCAGTTAGTAATCTTTGTCCTGACAGCCTGACTCATAGTTAGAAATAACTTAACTAGATTACCATTACTAGGATTACACAGAGACTTCAGACTACTCTGAGCACCATCTTGCCTTATCCAGACATCTGTACTCTGCTTTGGCTGAGGAGGGAGGTATTATGAAGCCCATCTATGCAAAAGTATTACATTTTACCCTTTTCCTGCCAAGGTTAAATAACAGCAGTGCTTTTTGAAAATAAAGCTTCAAAGGAAGAATTCACTCAGATACTTATTCTAATTGCTTTAGGCAAGGCTGGAAGTATCTAACACCACTTACATAAAATGAAATAGAGTTGTCTTTCAACTGGGCTCGGTGGCTCAGCCTGTCATCCCAGCACTTTGGGAGGCCAAGATGAGAGGTTTGCCTGAGCCTGC
>CAUYQG010194631.1:0-30788 GCA_963574415.1 Tarsius wallacei
TAGTTCCAGCTACTTGGAAGGCTGAGGCGGAAGGATCGCTGGAGCCCAGCAGGTCGAGGCCGGGGTGGCCGGGAGTGGCCACTGCACTCCAGTCTGGGCAACAGAGTGAGACTCCAACTTAAAAAAAAAAAAAAGAGTAAAGAAAGACAGCATGGAAGGCTGAGGCGGAAGGATCGCCGGAGCCCAGCAGGTCGAGGCTTCGGTGGCCCGGAGCGGCCACTGCACTCCAGTCTGAGCGACAGAGTGAGACTCCAATTCAAAAAAAAAAAAAGAAGCTCATACACTTTTTTTTTTTTTTTTTTTGAGTTGGAGTCTCACTCCGTCGCGCTACCACGCCCGGCTAATTTTTTGATTTATTGTAGAGATGGGGGGGGGGTCTCCCCAAGTTGCCCAGGCGGGTCTCGAACCCGTGGGCTCAGGCAATCCACTCACCTCAGCCTCCCAAAGCGCGGGATTACAGGCTGAGCCACCAAGCCCAGCGTCATATACCACTTTTAGTGAAAAAAGGACAAAAAGATCAAAGGGCAAGCCCCCAGAAAGATGGTCAACCTGGGTGATTATCTTCCTTTTCACAAGCATGCTTACTGTGGCTGCGTATCTCAACCCTCAAAAAAGGAGTTAACACCTTTATTCTTGATTAATTTTTCTTCTACTTACATGTTTGCCAAATGATATAGCAATCTCATGAGCAAGCAGAAATAGAAGTCCTGTTCTCAAAAAAGCTTGTCATTTTTGTACTAGGATTACATGGTTCTCTAAGAATTATTTAACTTTTTCAGTGCATTATTTCAAACTCTGGACTTGGAGGATGGCATTGTATTAATAAAGGACAGTACCTGTTATCCTATATTGTATGAACTGCATTCGGAAAGTAATGTCATTTAAACAAATTATTAAAACTTAAAAAGTTGCATTTATAATAAAAGAACGCTGTCACTCTCCAAATGCAAAAAAAAGGTAATCCTATTTTTTAGAATATTAGAGGTTGTTTGGCACTGCACCATTCAATTGTTTTTATTCTTCATTTTTTCTTACACCAAATATGTACTGAGCAACTTCTGTGCCCAAGAAAGTATCAGAAACTGTGAATATAAGAATAAATATAATATTCTCTCTCATAGATAGGAAATGTAATATTATAAACTGTTTCGGTAATATTATAATTAAATCAGTTGTATCCACCAAATACGGTTTTAATTCTATCTGTAGCTAAGATAACCAATACTTATATTGGCAGCAACTTAATATCAATAATGGTCTCATTATATTTTTACTTTAATATGGCCAACCAATATGACCAGCAGCATAAGGAGTAACTCTTAGGCCTGGATTCACTTTACTTTAATAACAGAGATTATGTGGTTTTTAAAATATTTGGCTAACGAGTGTCTCAGGCAAATCAACAGATATGACCTGCATCATCCCTAAGTCAGAAATCAGTCCAAAATACCCTCTTGTCATTGCAGTATCCTCTTTCCACATTATATAAAAATTAATTTTAATATATCCCCAGGAGATAACTGATATAAAAAATGGTAGATAAATTATTTCTTGAAATTCCATGTTTCTTAGTTTTTAACTGAGCTACAACTCTTAGTAGTTCACCAGCCCAAACCAGAAATATCCTTTAAGTAAAACAAAAGCTAGTATAGCCATTCATTCAATTTTTAAAAGGCTGCTCTGTATCAAACCAATGCAGTGTGCAAATATAGAACTTAATTAAAATACTATATATAAAATATTAACAGCTGCAGCTATTAAAATTACATTAAACTCCCTTGAGCGAGGCCAACATAATATGAGCTCTCCTTTTGTCCATTTAGTAAAGGGCAAAACTTGGCTTAGTGAATGAGCTTTGGTTTTTATATTGCTTGTTCCGATTCGCTAATCTGAAATTTTAATCACATAAAAGTACTTTATCATCAAAACACCACCAAGCATAGTAACTAAATCTTTTCATTGGATTCTAAAAAAAATTGTATGCTTTGTTTATCTTCTTTCTTAGATGTAAATAATACTGTCTTTGAACATATTTCTGTTCTTCCCATACAGAATTAAGCTTTGTAAATTAAAGTAGATATTATCTGCTTTTGACCTTCTCCAATGAGGGTATACATAGGGTAGTTAATGAACTATTGGTAACTTGGATGAATTAAAGAGCTTAAACAAAAAGTATATTTTATTTGACTTGAGGATTAAGGTATGTATCTGATAATTGATTAGATTGCATTGATACTTTATCCTTATAATAAGAAACTTCATCAGAAAACTCAACATAATTTTGTTCTATGTATGATTGTACATACGTGCATGTGTGATATGTGTGTATACAGACATATACATGGAGATATAAATATATATACACACATACACATTATATACATACACACAAATATAAACACACATATATTTCACATAGAAAAAAGGTGGGAAACTTCTAAAAATATATAAGTCATTGTTATCACCTGAAGAATGAATGGTTTTCTTTTTCATTTTATATTATTTTATATTTATTAGTATTTGACATTAATGTATTACTTTCATATAGTTAGGGAATATCTCATTTCTAAATAAATGAAATGCAACTTATTAACATTTGGTATTGTTTTGTTCCTCTGAATTTTCAAAAGATGCCCATATAATCTGATCTGTTTTGTTTTAAACTGTTATAAAATCTAACTTAAAATATCTCTTCTTGAAGGTCATTTTCAAAATCTTATTCTAGATATATCTTAAGTCAAATTATAGTATCCACAAGCTAACATTTCAAAGCACGATGTTAGCCCACGCTCCCACCCTCTTTAATATTCTTCTGTTTGAAAGTTTGTAGGTAGCAAATTAACTGCTACCTCTGGCAGAGATAAGCTGGAGGGAGCCAAAGGGAGGCACTCTATAACATCTCTGCATTCCCATCAATGAAGTCTTCTCAGCTTAAATCAGAAAAAAAAAAAAAAAAAAAAACACCCAAAGAACCCCGTTACCCTGTAGACTTCTTTAGGGAAATAAGAAGATTTAGGAAGACCAAGTTCCTAGAGAAGAATGAATCAGAAACAGAGTCTTCAAGATGTCTGGGAACAGAGAAATTGGTTTTGATCTTTCTTGTATTCTCTACTTTCACCTCAACTCCTTCCCAATTTTCATACATTACATTTTTAAATTTTATTGGGTAAAAAATATATGTCTAAAAAGGCAAACACAATCTTTGTGATCTATAAACAAAAAAATGAAAACCAAAACAGGAATAACAGGGAAAGAGGAAACAGTTTCACTGCAAAGAAACAGGAGTTAAACAAGTATTATGAGAGCCTGTGCAAGGAAGGTGTGGGAAGCCGAGCTCAGCCTTAGAACTTGAAGATGGCCCTTCTGAAACAGAATGGGTCTAAAAGAAGCACTAGGCATCACCTGGTCTGTAGCTCCTGAATGTAGCTGATCATCAGTGCCATCTGGAAAGTTTTTAAAAATGTAGAATTCTCAGCCCCATCAATGTTGATCCCCCTTCACTGGATATGAGATGGGTTTTTTGTTTTTTTTTACCATCTGTTGTTTTACAGATGAAACAATTTAGGCCCATAAAAATGTCTTGACTAAGCCTACACTGTTATTTAGTGAAAAGGGAAATAGTATTCTCTCTCTACTCTCTCTCTCTCTCTCTCCCTCTCTCCCCCCACCCCTTTCTCGGGATTCTCATAAATGTCATTTCCTCAGCTTGGATGAATCTTTTCCCCCAAATCTCATACAAGTAAACCGGACTAAGCTCTCTAAGCTACTGACAAATTTCAGTGTAAATGTTATTTCTTCAGGGAAACCTTTGTGCCATCTTCCCTGCCTCCTCTCTTAGAGGAATAAAGTACAGCAATAAGAAGCCAGAGGAATGAACGCGTGCTGGTGGAATTTCAAATAAAGCATCAGAAAGGCAAGGGGTTTGGAAGGGCAGAAGAGCTCTCTCATTGCCCTTGAAATGCTACTGTTTTCAGTACCATAGATTCACCCTGGATAAAAGTGTGCTGTACCAACTAAGAATTTTATGTGTGGATCATTCTACTTTTTAACATATTTTATATTTGCCACTTCAGGTACCTCCAAACATCTTGTGACATGAGATAACTGAAAATTCAAAAACCCTGAATTTGTCTTTCCCAAATTCAAGATAAATTTTTTAAGGCAAGATTTGGCACTTGATTACCCAGTGTCATTTAAGATGCTATCCTTGGAGTCATTTGAGCATTTGGGGTTTGATGCCCAACTATGATAATTATTTAGCACTTTCTAATTTTTTTGTATGATTTGAAACAGAAACAATAACAATTTCCTTTACCCTTAAAGAAAGAAATGCAGGAAATATTTAATATGTTTGGTTTTAATTCTTAGGAATGGCAGGGACTGGGTAGGATGTTCCAGCAGATAAATAGCATAAAAAAATCATAGATTACCTGACCGTCCGTCTCTCTGAAAGTCCACATGATACCATTCTCCATCATTCACTTTCTTCAGCAGCGCTTTGATTTTTATAGTACCTGACCCCATATCTAGGAGGAGGTAGAGGTGGCCATCCAACATCTCAATAGCAAAGAAGTCTACCTTTATCATTTGTGGGTGTTTGGCATCTTTTTGATGTCTTGGCTTGCCGTGGCTGAACAAGATGAGGCCATTTGGCTCTGTTGTGCGGAAATCAAATGATATGGAGCCTGTTTTCTTTGCATTCCATTTAGGCAAAGAGATGAAAGACTCTGGGGTTTCAAAGGTGATTGGGTCTAAAGTTGCAACATTCTCACATTTGAATGCCACCACTCCGTGGATCTTCATCTTTGGATCTCCTTGCTTGGCAAGTCGAGATAATTCCAGCCTCACATCATTATTTTTATATACAACCTGTGGGCAGAGGATAGCAGTGAGAAACAGCCTCCATATTCTAATATCTGGAACTTGTCATCAGTTCATGTAACTTGTAGGTAGATCATGAAAAGGCACATAATAGTTAATTTTGGTGTATAAAGGCAATTTTTTTTCAGGAAACTAAAATGCAAGTACCAACCCACTGAACAATAACAAAACAAATTTAGTCCAATTCAAATAATTTCTACGCACACACACAAACTGCCTGCATTTAACTCAAATAATTTTTTTTTAAATCTGCATATAGTTTTTGTTATTATCGTGTCTAAATTAGCATGTGAAGATTTGAGTTTATAAAAGCTTTTTGTTTCATCACTTAGCTATTATCCTTTCTAAAATTAAAGTATTAATATTATTCAGTTTTCCCAACACTAAAGCATTTGAAATTGGATACTTTTCTATACCCACTTCCTAAAATATTGAATCTCTTCTATAATCTATACATCCACTGTGCATAGTAACTTTGTAAGAAAATCACGAGTTGAGATACAAAGCAGCCTGAAATTTCTCAGAAAACACATAAAACATAAGTAAGATGCAGTTCTCTCTTGTCCTGTCCTGAATCACTATTTTGAATACTGTCAAGTCACATGGAACTAGCATGTAGAACACAGTATGCACTCTAAATCCATTCAACCTGTGTTATTGTTGTCCCGTTTCAATTTTAATTTACACACATGATGAGCAAAGGTTGTCTTATACTTTCATTGTCCACTGCACTTTGACTGCAGTGGCTGGGCAGTTTTGATTGCATGTTGATGGTCCTAGGGCTTTTTGGATTCCAGCTCACACATAGTGGGTAAATTCACTGGCGGGGCTCACAATATCATGCCTCTGCTATCACATGCTAATAAGTTCATAGATATTTTGACAGAAGGATAAAGAAAGAAGCATATCCTTTCCTTACAAAATGCATACAGTGGATAATCACATTTCTAAAATACATTGGCCATACTGACTTATGGGGAAATTAGTTATCTATGTCCAGATAACTATCTAAATTATCTTAAGAACTCAAAATTTCTCAGCAGCCAACATTGCTATGCTCTAAATTCATTTCATTTCTCCATATATAAAAATGTATTTATATAACAAGAAAAATGAGACAGTCTATATCTGATTAGCACTATTAAGTCAACCAAGTCAACACAATAGTTATTTTTTCTACATCTGTGGCCAATTGAACCAACAGATAGTGTGGCTGATGAGTTTTCTGATATGATTTGCTAACAGATGCTTTATTTTTCAGAGTGATTAAGAATGCATGTGCTGGCACTGGACTCCCTGATTTCAAATTTCCACTCCAGCATTACCAAACTGTGTAATCTCTCTAAGCCTGTTTTTTTTTCTCCTTAAAGGGAGATAATACTTCACAGGATGGTTATAATAACTAAATATGAATCTCTCTAAATCTGTTTTTTTTCCCTTAAAGGGAGATAATACTTCACAGGATGGCTATTATGATTAAATACAAAAATACATTTAAGTGAGAAAATCTATATAAAGGCAATTATATCATTCCAGTGTCAGGTACACTGTAAGTTTTCAATAAATATTAACTACATCAAACTACAAGATAATAAACATAATCATCTCTTTATCGACAGCTAATAGACATACAGATTTTAGTTCTAAATTTATCCATGAGAGGAAAATGTTTAGAAATTAAGCCCACACATAAACTGGTTTTTATACTTGATTTGTGCCAACTAAATAAGTCACATATTTCCAATGCTGGGCCTGGTGTTTCAGTTTACCTTTATCTTGAAGAAGGATTATTATAAAGAACATGATATCCCTTATTCTTTGAACAAATATGTACAGTGGTTTAGCAAGCATCTATTGACAACAAAAGAAGAGAAAATGAACTTGAGCAATAACAAAAAGGAATTACATTAATTCTTAAGAATACTTTCTTGAAAAGAGAAAGAGCTATTAAGTCTTACAAAAGTTGATTTAGGATTGCCTTTCTTTGGAGATCTTTAGAAGCGGAGAAAATGCTTTTCATGGATGATTTTCCAAGTTTTATAACCTCTCACCATGACTTTCATGCTACTCAAGCCTATAATTTTTTTCATTTTCCTATTGATTTGTATTTTACCAGCTGGATATTCTTTTGACACGCATATTGATCAAAAAAGAGTATTTTCTGACCCAAACAATACAGGTGCTTCTATTGATCAATGCTAGCACATCATCCTTATAATTAAAATTCTGTAATAGCATTGAGTGCTTCTGGCATTAGCATGTGGGCATGACGCTGGGTATGTTGTCCCATGAATCTGACATCACCTATTACAAAGTGGAAGGATGAGGGGTAGTGCAATTATGGACCTATTTTCAGTGAAAGACTTAGAATATCATAAGGGAATCAGGTATCTTGATGAGGAGGAGGTTCAGGAAGATGTAGAAGAAAAGTAGGAATAATTACTTTTCTCACATTACTTAGGGTTAGCCATGCACCTCCTCCCCTCTAAAAAATTAATCTCCACCAGAATCTAAGTTTTACGCAGGCAAGAACCTTGCTCACCATAGCCCAGCACCAAGATTAGCTCCTGGCACAGAGTGGATACTCAATGAATATTTGCTGAGAGTTGAATAAAATTATTATTTCACTTTTAAAAACCTAGTTCCAAGATTATAGGCATTTGTAAATAATAATATTTAGTTATACAGTTAAAATACAGCAGAATGTCTTATTATGAGTAAGCTTACAGACTAATTTCTATTTTGGGTCTATTTCTCTAGGAAAAAGTACAAATGTCTCTGTATGTCCAGTTCAAAAAGTGGCAAGCTGCCCTATGCATTGGAAAAATTAATCTTCAAACTCATTTGTGGGGCATTAATTACTTTTAGAATGAAGAATGCCTGAGCTAAATCTCTTCAGAGGTAGAATCATTTTCCAACAAGAACTATCTTGAGGAGAAGCACAGTATGTGCTTTTTTTCTTGCCATTTTTTACTCTTTGAAAGGCTACTCCAGAAAACAGAAAAGCAATTTTGAATAGGTAGGCTCACAGCTCTCAGATTTACACTACTATTTCATCTGACCCAGATTTTATAATTACCCTACATTTCTAAAGTTAGACATACTCTTAAGATGAACGGAATCTAGTTCAATTAGAATAATGAGTAGCTAGTAGGTATTCTAAATCTTCTAAAAATTCACTGGTAAAGGTATTTTTGCTTCTTTCTGAAATCAGGTAGCACTCAGTCACAGGAATACCATACAGTTCTTCATATAACTTTTTTCTTAAGTCAAAAGTTGTAATTTATGTTTCCCTTTTGAACAAATTTCTATGTACTCTATCACCTTAACAATAGGTGATATTTTTGCATACTTATTTGGATCTGTTTATAGAACCAAAGTTTCTTTTGGGATATTGATTTTTTTTTTTTTTCGAAGAGCAATTCAAAGTGCTGAATTTTACTTCCCTGCTTCATGGGCTTTTATAATAAGTATCAAAAGAATAGCAGCATTAAAAAAGCTTCAGTGTTTTTTGTTGTTTTTATCTTATTTTAGCGGCCATATAATTTGAGCACATTGTTATAATGGTTTTTCCCTTTCATCCAACATTTGTTAGAATGTTTTAAATATCCCTACCACATTAGTATGTAATAGTAGGGAGGAACATGTTTGTGTTTTTACATTTCTAGGATTGACATAGACAGTCACTGAGTATGACGTTTAATCTTGATGCTAATCCTGAAAACATGACAACAATGCAGAGGAAACAAATAGGTTAAAGAATAAGAGTCTAACAGTCTGTATATGAACTTGGTTTGCTCTCCAAACTATTATCAAAGCCAAGTTGCCTAAACTCTCTGTCTCAGTTTCATAATTTCAAAAACTGACATCTAAAAAGGGAAATCATGCCATATCTATAAATTCTTGAACTGTTTTCTCCTTAATCCATGTGATTTGGGGCAGAGGTAAAAGATGTTCCATTGTTCCTTCTCTTTTTCTAGTTTTATTCAGTTGCGGTTTTTGATACCAGGATATTGTTCTCTGTTTTGAGATATATCGAAACATTAATCCACTAGTAAAGAGAACGTTCACTGCATCTTTAGGTACACAGACATGCCTCAGGGATTATATCTATCTAAGATTTGTACAGAAGGTATTCAAGCACTGGTGGCTGATAGATAAGGCTCTTTCTTTACAGAGTGGGAGTATGTGAAATAAGTATTTCAGTGCAAAAAACAAAACAAAACAAAAAAATATTTGCCACTCAGATAATGTCTTTTTAAAAGAAATATATGTTTCAGCTTAGAAATTACAGTGATGCTTTTAAATTAATTAACAAACATTTATCAAAACTATTCAAATCTTAACTATGATAGTATGCAGAGTGGTGAAATAATCACTGAAGTTAGAGTCAAAGTGCTATGTAGGTATTTAGACTTTATTATGATCCTCCCTGAGAAATCATAAATAGCTCGTTTTACTCTGTCTTGGTTTTCTCTTCCATAATTGGAAATAATAGCAAGTGTGGCCTAAGAATCTGACTCTCGTGTCAAATTTCAGCGATAACTCCAACCCAACCACTTGCAAACCTGCAACTTTGTGCAAGTTTCTCACAAAGTCACCTTGCCAAGACTCAGTGTTTTATCTGTGGAGTAGGAGAATAAAATCTACCATATGAGGGTTATTGTAAATAATAAATTATATTTCAATTAAGTGCTAATAATAGGTCCTGGCATAGAGTAAATTCTTGAGTAAATATTTGTTGTTATGATTAATATTGTTATTATTAATAATAATATTCTTCTTCTTACATTGAATTAATGGAGTTGTACAATCGAATGATCATAACAAGAGTAATGGCTAACAAGGCACACGGCAGTTGATTCATCAGATTTTAAAAATAATTGAATTCAGTGCCTAGATCAGCAGAATCAAAGGGATTCAGTAGATTGGGTCTTCATTTCTCTCATCCTAACATCTACGTTACAGTTTGGGGTACATAACACATTTTCTTTGTAAAGTTCCTTACCCAGAAAATATACATAACAGGCTGGCTAACCTGAGAGATTTATTTTCACACATGAAAGAGCTTCTGTGGCATCTAACAACCATAGCTACCACCACCATCACCACAAGACAGTTAAGATTTATCAGTTTACTTTCTGACAAGCCCTGTATAAGAGTTTTATACATATTAATGTGTTTACTTTTCATAGGCACCCTAGAAAATAGGTAACATCATAGTATTTTATCAATAAAAATGTGGAGAGACAGGGCCCTCACATGCCTTTCGTCCTGATCATGTCTAATACTGCTTAAATATCTAATGATATTAGATGTAGCTTCAAACTTTGTCTTTTAGTAGGAAATTTCACCTAATTTTTAATTGCAGTTGCTACGTAGATTCACAAACAGCTCTTGGCCACCAGGCAAAACAACTTTGAAATGAGTTACACGGGTTAGTCCCCCCAATTTTTCTTTCATTTGTCCTCATTAAAATATCTCTAAGTGAATAAAATGTCATAATTAAGCAGAGGAATATATCATATGCCTATTGTTTAAAATGATTAAATTGATCAAAATGTCTCTTTAAGTCCAACTTAAGCAGAGGGGCTATTTCTTTGTTTCCAGGGTGACAATGCAGGTTTTCAACAAGTATGTCATTTAGGATATAACAGACATCCTAAATGTCTGTGAGGTTTAAGGATTATCTGAGTGGACTGTTGCTTTAATTTTTATTTTTACTTGTTTTAAATGCAGTTAATGCCTTTATTAAGAACAAGTGAAAATACTGATTTCAAATGACTGAATGTATTCATTTCTACTATCTGTGATCATTCTATGCACCATCTCTTTATAGCAGTGAGCTTGTTTCAAGATACAACCAGAAACTGACAGTAAGTGAAAAGTGCAAGTGCCATTTAATAAATAGCAGGTAAATTGCATTTGTTTTGCCATGACCTAGACCAGGAAGAACTCAAAAAAAGGAAATAAAGTATATTACAGCTTTCATCCCCAACATCAACTTTTTTATTATTTTGAAATTATGTTTCAGTCCTCACACTTTCAATTCAGTCAGATTAGCACTTGTTAGACATATATAAAGGTAAAGTACTTTAAAAATATGCAATTTTATTCGCTCGTCTGTGCAGTCCAGGAGAACATGTCCCACTGAGAATAAACCAGCTTAATTTCACTTAAATATCCACTATTCTTTTTTTTTTTTTTTTTTTGTGTTGGAGTATCACTCTGTCACCCAGACTGGAGTGCAGTGGCCGCTGCTGGCCACCGCAGCCTCGACCCGCTAGGCTCTGGCGACCCTTCCGCCTCAGCCTTCCAAGTAGCTGGAACTACAGGTGCGTACTACCACGCCCGGCTGATTTTTTGATTTATTGTAGAGATGAGGTCTCGCCAAGTTGCCCAGGTGGGTCTCGAACCTGCGGGCTCTGGCAATCCGCTCACCTCAGCCTCCCAAAGCACGGGATTACAGGCTGAGCCACCGAGCCTGGCTCTAAATATCCACTATTCTTATACACATATGTATGTAATAGGTAAACTATATGTGGTCACACATACACACATAGTTATGTATTATGCAGATGTAATATATGTCAAGTCTAATGTCATTAATATCTATAAAATATGCATATATACTAGAATATATGGTATATCTTTCAACAGATACATAGATAAGTAGATAATACATCCCTATGTATACCATAGCCAAAACAAAAATATAAACACATACACTAATGATATTGGATAATTTTAAAAATTAGAGAGTTTTTGGCTAAAACACACAGACAGTCTTACTCATAAGGTATCAAAAATATCTTGGCCTAAAAGCAAATGTTAGCAGTTATAAGGTTGGCATACTCCTAAAAGAGGGCAGTAACCAAAAAAAAAAAAAAAGAAAAAAAAAGATTATTTTATGATTTAAAAAGTAGAAAATTAAACATTTCCCTCCAAGTTCCTGCTATGATAAAAAGATAGTAAAAAGAGTAGAGGTAAAGTGGCCACTTTAAAAAAAAATCATTGTACTCATTATTGTCTTAACTTCCATCCAAAATCAAGTTTCTTTATGTCACTTACTTTTTTACACTGAGAGTCTACTGCAGAATCTGATTCTAGTAAAAAATGTAATTAAAAAAATGTTTGTTGAACTTTAACTGACCAATGGACAATAAGATTTTCATTTTTCTGGTATTGTCATACCATAGAAGTTTTCATTTGTAATCCGATGTGTGTTCGTGGGTCAGATGGGCATTCAGAGTTGTGTATATGTCTGTGGAGTGGGCGGGGAAGTGAACAGAGAGGACAGCGTAGGAAATGGACAAGCCCGGTACCAAGTAGCCCAATGAAACTTCAAAAACAACACTTAGCATTAAGAAAAATTAACTTCAAAGAGACATACATAAAGAATTTTGCAAAATGAAAGACTATTTTTATGGGGAGGGAGTTGATCTGATCTTACTAAGGATCATGTACAAATATAATTTTCCACTAAATATGCTCCTTTTTTCAACTCCAAATACTAAAACTAATCATGGAATGTAGAAACAGACAACAATAGCACAATTATTCAACAAAGGCATGTGATATTTTATTTGAAAACAAAAATTAGTTGAAATTAGGAGAAGGAAAAAAACCCCAATATTTTGTTATGCAACGTAGAGAAAAATGTTTTTGCTTTGTCTCAGTTAACCACAACCAAATACATCCCATTCATCAAAAACAAAACACAACAAAACAAAACAAAAAACGGTGAGGGAGACCCTCTTGCTTTGTCCTTCCCTCATTCCACTACTCAACAAACTACCTAAAATTATTTAGTTGTGGAAGTTAAAGGTCAAATTTGTTAAGAGCTCTATTTAATAAAGCTTCCAGTGCATATGAGTACATAGCAAACAAACTGAATTCCATTAAACAGTAATGTCTATTTTTTACACATTAGTGATCCAGTAATACCATTTTTAAAAAGGAAAAATGAACAACTAATGTCAGTAAAGTGAGATTGAAGATGCCAATTAAAAAAAGCTGCAAACTTGATCAATCCTCTTACTTTCAGATGGAGAAACTAAGACTCAGCAAAGATGTCAAAGTTGGTATCATCTCTGATCATAACAAGTACTGGGTACTTCAGTGTTCTGTGTTCTTTCAACTTTGTGTAAAATTCTAGGAGCAATGAATCAACTTTACTGTAGGCCCAGGGTTATGAGAGGCCCTTAAGCAATTAGATATGAAGCGGACCCTCTTTTCAGCAACATGACAGAAAGGAAATATAGCTTATTTAAGGGCAATTCCACCTTTAAAACTGTTTTAGCTTCACAATAAGCTGATGCTCAAATATAAAAAAGAAAAGTTCTGGGGGGTGGGGAATGCAGTAATTTCCCCCTCTGAGGGCATTTAGAGGAAAAAGTTGACTAGAAACAATGAACTTGCAATGTTTACTGTTATTTTGCAAGTAAGTGATAAAGATATTTTCAGGAATGGTCTTTCATGAGCTTGCAGAATGTTACACACCATAAACTGGGTTTTAAAGCTTCTATTCCAAGCCAGTAGATGCTGCTAATAAGGGCAATGCATGTCTGCTTTATCCAAAACTCTTCAATCTCCTGCCACTCTCACGGAAGAAAAAAGTAGCCACTATTATTATTACTTTTTTTTTTTTTTATCGGAACCTATCTTCCCATGAGTCAAGAATAATATCTCTAAAGTGATAATAACAAAACTAGTAACACTAGAAGTCATGTCCAAATTAACTAATCCATGTTCTTTTGTATTGCCAGACTCGTGAGCTCAGTGAGATTTCCTTCACCACCTAATTTTACATTTTTGTAAGGAGATAGAAAAATACAAACCGCAAACTTGGTCAATCCTCTTATTTTCAGATGGAAAAACTTTAGTATAGTATATAATACAACATTAGTATAATTAGTATAAGTATATAATGCACCATTTAGTATATATATATGCATTTATGAGAGAAAGAATGAAAGAAAGAATGAAAAAATGAAAGAAGAAAGAAAGAACGAAAGAAAGGAGATACCATTTACTATAGTAGTCTGTCTTTCGTCATTGATTTGCAATGACATAGTGTTTGTTGTTTTGGATAAATCACCATTCTAACTCCTTCAGCTATTATCACTTTTTGATCATGTCCAATACTATTAAACTTAGAAAAAACTTTCCGCGAGACAATAACCATATCATTTTTATGTCAAATATTGACTGCTATACTGAGTGTGTGGGTACAGTATAACTTTTCAGCCTATTTTGAAATATTTTGTCTTCTACTTATGGTGAAAATCCAAACTGAACCCCCATCACACCAAATATTTACTTACACATTTTTGAATAATTATTTTTTTGATCTGTAAGGCCTACCACATATTAAATTTTTACATATACAAGATCGAGTTACTGAGCATTCAATTCTGTTTTATTGAAGTTTCTTTTCTTAATCTAGTTCCACTTCATCTAATTATCATAACTTTATAATATGTTCTAATGTTTGTTAGGTCCCACCCACCTAACCAATTCATTTACATTAATTACTTCATAACATTTACATATTATATTATATAAAAGATTTTGTTTTCTGTATAGGCAAGATAAATATATATATATACATATATAGATAAATATATAGAGATAGATATACACACACACATAACAGAACTATTTAAGTTGTCTTGATCTAGTTTTTTAAAATGTAGCAAGTTATGCATTCAAATTCACTTACAGAGACTTTTAGAATAGCACAAGGAAATTACATGCTGCTCAGAATTACATTCCTGTTATTATAATTATTTGTGAAATTATAATCCATAAATGAGTATAATAATTTTGATTTTAACATATTAAAGAATCTAGCTTTATGCCAGAAAAATATTTTCTTTATCAGTTGGAGGATAGATACACAACTACAGAGAAAAATAAAATCAGAAAACAACAACAGTGAATGAAGTCATAAGCACACTAATTTTATTCCAACAATCACAAAGCCCTGGTAAAGTTCTTTGCAGCAAATACCGGGGAGTAGGTAGCCATTATATTGGAAATACTTGGTGAACGGAGTAAATTATTCACCGTGAAGAAGAAAGAAAAGTGACTTTAGACTCCAAGGTAATGGTGACTCTCTTTAAGAGGTAAGTGTACTTGCCTGAGGTCACACAGCTAGTTAGGTTCAAAATCAGTCAGTAGTGGACAAGATGGAATCTGAATGCTTGCCTCCAGACCCAGAAAAGCCTGTTTAATTTGTTGGGGTTTTGTTTGATGTTTGTTTTAGAGAAAGAGAGGGTCTTACTTTATTGCCCATGCTGGGCTGCCATGGCACAATCATAGCTCACTGTAATCTCAAATTCTTGGGCTCAAGTGATCCTCTGATCTCAGGCTTCTGAGTAGCTGGAACTACAGGTATGTGTTACTGCAACCAGCTGATTTTTTTTTTTTTTTTAATTTTGTAGAGATACAGTCTCCCTGTTCCCAGGCTGGTCTCAAACTCCTGGCCTCCAAGTGATCCTCCTGTCTTGGCCTCCCAAAGCACTGGGATTATAGGCATGAGCCACCGTGCCCAGCCTTCCTAGTTTTCTTTCTCTGGGACTGTTTTTTATGATGGTTAATTTCCTCTCAGCAATAAAAACTGCAGAACTCTATTAAGCCTTCTTGATCTGAAGTTTCAAGAGCTGGTTATCCAATGTGTAGGTTACTCAAATTGTATTAATCCCATTTCTTTCCCTGGCTGCCTGCCTTTAGTATTCAATCACACCTCCTCCTGAGAGCCTGCGAAGGAAACAGAGGAAGCTGACATTTGAGACAGCCAATGCTGCTGTTTTTAGCAGCTACAATGAAAAGATTTTGCAAAGTAGACTTGTTCTTCGAAAGTAGTGTGTAAAGCTGTTCTGTAATTTTAACATTATCTGATAAAGGCAATGCATTATAAGATTTACATTTATAATTGTATATATTCAAACAGCCCTAGGTTTGAGCTCCTGCTCTGCCACTTAAACTAGTTATTCTTGAGAAAGTTCTTTATTTTCTCTGAAGAAATTTTCCTCTTTATCATATGAGATTATTAGAACTTATTTTGCTGTGCTATTTAAGTACATACAGTACTAAGTGCTTGGTCTTGGGTACTGTGGCAGGATCCCTTACAGAGAGAGATGAGACACTGAGGCTTTATTTGCCAGGAAGCAGCGTTTATTTGTGCTGGCACTGGCCCAGCAGATTCACATTCAAAGGCTGAGCCCCAAGTGCAGCAGGGCTTTGCTGTATATTACATTTTAACCCCTTTGTCTCCCTTATATGACAACCTGCATCTTTGATTGGGTATTTTGTGGCACAGGGTTGTCGCTGGGTTACTGATGTGCACTTTAGACATTGGTTACACCACATCACTTTCTAACACATTCTTTTTCGGTTCTGGGAAGGCCCGTATCTCTTTGTTTTAGAAGGGCCCCTGTCTTAGTACTAAATACAGAATAGTCATTATTGTTACTATTAAGGTCTTAAATGTATAAGATCTCAAGTCCTAAGATCTTAAATGGGTAAGAGGGGAGCGTTCACTGTCTAAACTATTAAGTGACTACTTCTCTGAAAAGCAAGGAAACATTCTGTAATCACCCTCAAGTCTTAATTTTTACATGAATACTTCTCAAATTTCCTTATTCTATCTTTTATCTCTCATAAACTCTACATTTTGAAAGACTTTCTCTTCTAAGGACAACTTTAAATTTATCAAAGCCATCCAAATGACAAAATAAGAAGCTCTGTAAAGACACTAAACCTGATGCAAATCGTTGTTTTATTTAGTTTGTACTAAGAGGCGTATGTATCATCTTCTAGGTTTTTTGAAAAAAAAATTTTTTTTTTTTAATTGGAGTCTCACTCCGTCACCCAGCCTGGAATGCAGTGGCACACTCACAGCCACCCCAGCATCGACCTGCTGGGCTCAGGCGATCCTTCCACCTCAGCCTTCCAAGTAGCCAGAACTACAGGAGCTCGCTACCACGTCCAGCTAATTTTTTATTTAATTCATTGTAGAGACGAAGTCTCGCCAAGTTGCCTGGGCTGGTCTCAAACCTGCAGGCTCAGGCAATCCTTTCACCTTGGCTTCCCAAAGTGTTGTTATTACAGGCTTGAGCCACCGTACCGACTGGTTTGTTGAAATATTGAACATCTATAACTGCTTTTCGTTTCTAACTAAAAGGGCCCTAAAAAGTATAGACTCCAGGTTGGGAGCTGCTGTTTTTTCAATTATAACTGCTCAGCACTAGAGTATTTCTTTTTAATGTATTCTTTAATTATTTCCTTTGGAAAGTCCCAAGTGCTTCAGATGTCAGATGGGTTGTGCCTTTTGCCAGGGGTTGCTTAGTTAACTGTTTATTTAATGAATGGGATTTTATGTGCTGCTGAATTTCTCATGGCACACGTTAGGAAATTCTTGGCAGCATTTAAATTGGAGAACTGAGAAGCATATTGGCTCTTCGGAAGCTCAATCAGCTCCAGGCAGGTGCAGGGTCTTTGCCAAGGAAAATTCAGTAAAACGAAAAATACAAAGACCAAATTCTCACACTATCGAAGCAATCCAATGAAAACTGACGTTGGTGTCCAGGATTATATGAATGCTGGATCTAGGTAACTCTAGTAGCTCATGAATGGAAGGAGGAAAGTGCCTCATAATGTCAGGAGAGAAGCAGGAACGGGATCTCCTTGTTTTAGAGGATGATAGTATACATACATTCCTAGATTACTTGGGACACTTACCAACTGCTAAGAGAAATAAAATAGTCTTATGTAATTTCTCACATTTGTTCCTTATGATCTGTTTCTAAGTTATGAAAGATATAATCAACTTCCTCACACCAATTAAGAAATAATCAATTATTGAATTTTTTTAATGGCCATAGCAGTCACTGAGCATCCTAGACAAAATATCCAGATGGCTCCATTCTTTCAATGATTTGGCTAGATACCTAGACACTGTGTAAGCACTGGTTACCAGATTTATTTTCTCTGAGGACTGGGAACAGGAAATATCCTGACATGTTATCTGGTCTCTAAAAGTCTTAAATTCATATATATACCATATATATATTCCACTAATATGTTTATATATGTTACTCAGTAATATTATAGAATTAGAAATTGGAGATTTTTTTTAAAAAAATTAAACACGAGTTTGAAAAAGTAGAGATGATCATGTAAGTATCTTTTAGCAATTTAAGATGAATAATGCCAGCCTACTACATGAATCTCCAAAGACTGTATGGAAGAAAAGCTATTTGCAGGAAAGCTATCATCAGCTCCTCTCTTCAGTATGTTGTCCTCAGCCAGACCATGTCCCAACTCCTCTCCCTAACCGGAAGAGCAATTTCCTGAGTCAGCCTTGCACTCTCTCCTCTCTTAAATGTATCTTCTTTCATTCCTGGCTTATGAAGGCTCTTGCATTTTGGGGCAACCAGTGGCCTGGGTGGCTCACTGGGTTCCTATCTATTTGGTGCCATTTTCTTGCCTTATTCAGATACAGAGAGAGCTCTTCTCATAAGCACAGAGAAGTGGATCCAGTGTTAGGCTGACTACCTCTCAGTGGCTAAATACATACTTTAGGCTTTCTCTTTTGCCTGTCTTTCATCCTAGCTATGTGCTAAACAAACCCCTAGACAGTCCACTGGGGTTAGCTACCTACACCATTTTTGCCCCTAATTGCCTTTGATCAGCTGGTATGTTGCCTGAAATAACATTAATATGAATCATTATAGCACCAAACACCAACCATCAAGCACCATCTCTGTGTCCCAACCTAGTCGAGTTACATTATACAAATTTTGATTTCTTACAGCAGTCTTGCAAGTAGGCATTTTACCCTCATACCAAAGTTTAGAGAATTTAAGTACTTTGTCCAAATTACCAGCTACTAGATGAACAAGCAGAGATCCAACTCAGCATTGATCGAATCTGATTCCAAACTGGTAGATGCAGTTTTTAGTGCATTCTCTCCACCCCCATGGGATATGGACTGATACCCTTGTTTACCTATTCAGCACTCATCCTGAGCACATTTTCTCAATCTCATCAGCATGCCGTCAGTTCACAAAAGCAAAGAAACACCTTATCCCTTTAATCTTTTTCCACCAAGTGGCTCATTTGAGTAGTTGTGGTTCTCTTAACATTTCCCTTATGTTCCATTTCTCTCTTCCTCCCTTGATTTCAGAATAACTGTTGCTCCCTGGTTGTCCTGTGTACTCTGATTCCGCATCATACTTATTTTGTTCTCCCTTCATTTTTAGAACCAAATTACCAAACCATGTTTTCTTTTCTTTTTTTTCTTTCTTTTCTTTTTTTTGGGGGGGTGGGATCAGAGTCTCACTCTGTCACCATGCTAGAGTGCAGTGACACATTCATGGTTACCACAGCCTCGATCTGCTAGGCAATACTTCCACTTCAGCCTTCCAAGTAGCTGGAACTATAGATGCATGCCACCATGCCCAGCTAATTTTTTGGTTTATTGTAGCAATAAGGTCTCACCAAGTTGCCCAGACTGGTCTTGAACCCTTGGGCTCAGGCAGTCCTCTCACCTCGGCCTCCCAAAGTGCTGGGATTATAGATATGAGTTACCACATCCAGCCCTGACCATGTTTTCAAGTGAGTACAAAACTCATCTTGAATGCTAAGAATTCCTTAAGCTAGAATTTTCTAAGTTGCCTTGTAACTAAAAAATAAATAATGAGAATTAGTATTAGCAGAAAAGACATTCTAAGGATCAGGTTTCAGTTTTCAGGGGTCTAGGTTTAGATTTGACTACTACAGCCGCCTTCAGTTAGTGAGAGAAGAGATATACCCAGTCACATACAGATTGATGTTGATTTCATTATAACCGATGAAGTCCACTCACTTTGGGGGCAAAATATAAAGAGGGATCTTAAACACTCAGTAATAAAGATAAACAGTGCAATTTTTAAAAATTTAATACAAAAATTCCATGATGAACAAGATATTAATATTTCAAATACAGAATCAGTATTACTGATTTTTTTTTCTTTTGCCTCAGGATACACCATGCCTCAGTACAGCACTGCACTACAGTATTTTTCTAAGATAAAAGAACCCAATTTAATATGTTGGAAACATATTTATTAAAACAAGTGCAAATAACCAGAGCTGTTTGGGGAAAGTGCCATCTTTAGATATCATTAAAATTAGAACCAGAATGCACTATTAATTTTAAGGTGTAATAGTCATTAAAACTACTTTTATCCAAAGGATAATAATGGTGAACACAGAGTGTTTAGTCAGACACTGTTTTAAGCACTTTTCTCATTTATTCCTTATGACAACCTGCTGAGAGAGAAGAAGAGGCCCCACTGCTGCAGAGTTCCCAGCGGCACATTCATTAGACTGTAGTGTCTGTGGGGCTGTGCAGCACAGAGGCTCTCATAAAATTAGGGTTTCCATTTTTGCAGATGAGGAAACTAAGATCACCTAGTAAATAGCAGAAACCAAGTTTACAACTTAGGCAGTCCAGATCCAAGTTCCCTGCTGTTAACCATATGATAGACGCAACCTAAGTCTCAAACACCAAGTGATCTAGCCTCATTTCTACCTCAACCCCCGCCCCCCTCGACTACACAATGTGGTTAACTTTTAATAATGATGGCTCATGAATAAAGATTCTGGCATGAACTTTTGCAGAAATCAGTTGAAATGCATGTGAGTGTGTGTGTGTGTGTGTGTGTGTGTGTGTGTGTGTTTGTGTGTGTGTGTATAGGGGGAGAGAGAGAGAGCACGCGATTATATTCAATGACTTGTAATTAAAATCACCATGAGAGTCACTCATGTTAACTTAAGAGCTACAATAGATGTCTGTTATTTACCCATCTACAGGCAAAATGAAGAAACTAGAATGACTAAACACTTAAGATATTTTACACAATTTTGATGAATAAATAAATATTAATTCAATGACTCACAGGCATTAAAAGGCCAACTAAATCCAGCCCCCTAGGCTCTGCCATTGCCAGTGGACTAATTTCTATAGTATTCTTGTCCAGTCAGCCAATGTGATCAAAATGGAATACAATAAATTATGCAAATGTTAGCTCTTCATGTTAAATAGCACTATGATTATATGCTGAAACTAGAGCATTTGTGAGCAATTATAAACATAAGATTAAAGAATTCAGAATAAATCCTTGAGATCGTATCTAACATGTACCCTCTTAAATAACCACTGTTGCCAATTCATGCTGCTTATATACATGTGAATTTCTGATGATCTCATCTACTACTAAATTAAGGAGTAAAAAAAACCTCTAATGGTTCTACTGTAGAATATTTACATTGATATTTTGGGGGCTCCTATAATAAACCATATCAAAGTAGAAATATTTTTTAGGAATAAGATAAAGTTTGGCTTTTAAGAAAATGTTATTCCAGGGAGAAAGAAGGATTAGTACATGGACTGGTACCAGACTATTGAGGGGAAGAATCTAAAATAGAGATATTTAGGAGAAATAAAATATATAAGGCCTTTATTTCAGTAGGTGTTTCCACAGCACTGGTAAGTACAAGGGGGACCCCCCCAAAAAAACTGAATTATTTTTTGGAGGGTGGTAAGTCCCTTGTAGTATTGGTTTCCCCTGCTGTGTAAGTGTTCTAGAGACTCATTGGTATCAGGATACCAGCTAGTGTTGTTTTGAGAAGCTGTGTTCAGTTTCAGTGAGTTTTTTTCAATACGTTTGCCCTTTTCATGATGGGTGATTTTTGAGGGCACCTGCCCACACCATGCTGAGTGTTTAGCAGCTTTTGACCAAAAAATGGCATGACCCCCATGCCTCACCCTCCCTGTTTACCAGATCTCACTCCAAGCAACTTTTATTTTTGTTTGCCTGGATGAAAAAAACATTCCTCAAAGAGAAACGTTTTGCTGATGTGAAAAGGGTGAAACAAAAAATGGTAGAAGCACTAGACATCAAAAAAAAAAAATGACAAGTTCAAAAACTGTTTTGAGCAGTGGATAAAGCATCTCTATAGGTGTATCACATCAAACGGAGAGTACTTTCAAGGTGACTAAAGTTTAAACATGTAAGAATAAATACACCATTTTTAATTAATAAATTACAGGGTTTTTTTAATCCCTCCATAGGTGGGTGCTACTAATTATACATTGTTAATTGCTATTTGTAATTTCATTTCGAATTAATTTCTTATAAATGTGGTAAACCCAATAATCTGTTCCTTCCTTTCCATGCTAATGTATCACTGAAGAAAAACTTAACTTTCTGTGAATTCAGGGATATTTTCATACTTAGATGACTTATTCAAGAACTTACGGTTAGCTCTTCCTGCAAATCTTTGCTTTTCTCTATGGTTGAATTACAGAAAGCAGTCCTAGGCTCAGCAGATGTGTTGACATGTGTCCCACTAGTCACATAAGGAATTAGATACGAATGTGGATAGATTATAATGAACCCATCCAAACTGGAGGAAAAACAACAAAATGAACAGGCTTGACCAGTGTGGAGAGGCTCAGAATTATTCTTTATATTGTTTTTATTGCGCACCTATTTTAGCACAAATATGTAACATGGCTCTTTTCACAACGTTCATCTACTCCTCAGTTTTGTTAAAGACTCAAAGGGCAGGCTGGTCTCAGTGGCTCTGCTCGGTGGCTCAGCCTATAATCCTAGCACTTTGGGAGGCCGAGGCAAGTGGATTGCCTGAGCCTGTGGGTTTGAGATCAGCCCTGGCAACTTGGTGAGACCTTGTCTCTACAATAAATAAAAAATTAGCCAGGCATGGTAGCATGTGCCTGTAGTTCCACCTACTTGGAATGCTGAGGCAGAAGGATTGCCGGAGCCCATCAGGTTGACGCTGGGGTGGTGGTGAGTGTGCCACTGAACTGTCTGAGTGATGGAGTGAGACTCCAACTCAAAAAAAAAAAAAAAAAAGAAGAAGACTAAAAGTGCCACTAGGGAACAGGTATGATTTATTTTGACATCAAAGTGTTTTTTTGTAGCTTGGTCACCTTTGTGATTGGGTGAGCGAGAAATGTGTACCTTAGCATTTTACCTTATGCTAGACAGATGCAAATTTTCTTTTGAAAGAAGTGGTTTGGACAGTCACTCATTAATTGCAACATACAGTGTTTTTGACCAAGTCACAAGAGCTCACTTAGCAAACAAAAACTCTTTCTGAGCAATAGGTCTAAGTTTAAACCCCAAATCAGAATGCCTACACTGGAGCAAAGAAAACGTTTTCACTTCTCAAGATTTTAGCTATAAGCCCAAGGATCTGTTGCTTAGAGAATCTAGTCAACACCAGGAAGCCTTCAAAAGAGATACTAGTTAAAATTACCACAATATAAAAATACTTCCCACACTGATGCTTAAAGGAATAGAAGCAGCACAGTCCTAATAGCGAATTGCTTCAGAAAAATAAAATATAAATGGTCATTAAAGTAAAATATAAATGGTCACTCAGAAGAACACATTTGCACATGAAAGGAAACTCAACAAGTTAGAAATCTGAAGTCTTTTAGTCTTTTAGGTCTTCAGAAGACCAAGAAAGAGGCTTTTTTATTATTAGGTACAATGTGGATAAAATTTGTTAGAGGTTAAACTTGTATGTTTTTATCCTCTGTAATTTGCCCCGGTTTATTTTTGTCTAGGGTAATAAGTCTTTTCTTGTCTCTTTGATTCACCCAACCCTGAATCTATGACTGAACACATTGGAGAAATTTGTAGTACTGTTCAGCTTGGGGTCAGACAGGATTATTTTTAAGTCCATAGTAAGATTATACAATGAGAATTTATTTGTTGCTTGGAAAAGCCACACTTTTTGTGAGAAAAGTAAACATTTAAAAGTATTGTGATAAAATAAAATAAAATAAAAAAATTGTGCACTTCAGCATTTCAACATGAGATATGGGAGATGCCAATGAACCATAGAGTATTATCTTGAAGAGTAGCAAATAGTTCAAATAATTTAAGGGAGGTGTTTGAAATGTAGCAAGGAGAAAAACATTCAGATGCTTGGGGGAGGAGTTTAGAAAGATGGTAAAACAAGGAGAAAGGAGGCAGTTAGAATGGCCTTCCTCACCAACAGAGCTGAACAGGAAGAAAAGCAAATACCCATTTAAGACTAGGCAGTCAAAAAATACTGGTGTTGATACCACACTTACCAGCGGAGACCAAAAGCTTCTCAGGGAAGTCCTGCTTTTTGGCAAAGTGCTCTATTCATCAAGTTCTGGGAGTAGATGTGGTGATTAAAATGTGACAAGATAAATGCAAAAATGATGTTAAGAATCTAAAGTAAAACTTCGGGGTCTCTGCATGGTCTCAGATGAAGGACCTGGATGGGAAATGTCTCATCCACAAGTCTGTGCAGCGGTGGTAACTTTTAAATTAGTTTTTGAGAAATAGAAATATCTTAAGCCGGGCTCAGTGGCTCAGCCTGTAATCTCGGCATTTTGGGAGGCTGAGCCGGGTGGATTGCCTGAACCTGTGGGTTTGAGACCAGCCTGGGCAACTTGGCGAGACCTCATCTCTACAATTTAAAAAAAAAAAAATTAGCCAGGCATGGCAATACACTCCTGTAGTTCCGGCTACTTGGAAGGCTGAGACGGAATTATCACCGGAACCCAGCGAGTTGATGCTGAGATGGCTGTGAGTGTGCCACTGCACTTCAGCTTGGCTGACAGCATGAGACTCAAACTCAAAACAAAAAAAAAATCTTAGAAGATATAAGGATAATTATTAGATATCAGGAGAAAAGACAGGACATTTTAAAGTTCACAATGAAATCTGATTGTATTTTTATCCATATTACAACCAAGGGAAAATTAGGAATGAAATAGCTGCTTCTTAGGCATGGAATCCCAACAAAGATATAAAACTGAGACGTTTCCAAAAATGTAAGAAAGAACTTTTAAAATCTTCATCTGTAGAGTCAACCAACCACAGATTGAAAATAGTTGGAAAAAAATTAAAAATAACAATACAACAATAACAATAATACAAATATAAACAATACAGTATAACTATTTTTACATAGCATTGACATTGTAGTAGGTATTATAAGTAATCTAGTGATTACTTAAAGTACACAAGAAGATGTGCTTAAGCTAAACGCAGATATTACAGTATTTTATACAAGGAACTTGAGCATCTACAAATTTTGCCATCCATGGGGAGGGTCCTAAAACCAATTTCTCTCAGGTATGGAGGAACGGCTGTATCATATAATGGACACATGTTTGTTGAATATCTTTTGCTACATGTTTTGTTGCATATGTAAGAACAGCCTCCAACAATTATTCCTAGCATATTACATAGCACTGTATTTCTTAAGGCCTTAATCCTCTGAAAGAAGATTTGTGTTTGTCCTAAAAGATAGTCCACTTAATTTATCTTCTAGCATGCCAATAAATGAATACCAAGAAAGACATTAGAAACCCTGTGCATATAAAAATAGCAGTAAGAAGAAGATCAAAATGCCATCTATCCAATACAAGTAGAATAAACTGATGGGCGTCTTACAGTCACTTAAATTTTCAAATATTTTGAGGAGGACACCCCTCAAAACCACTTAAGATATTGGCTTTTTTGTCAAGAAAACCGATCTGAAGTGAAATTTGGATGTGCACCAAAAGCTTCAGTCATCAAGGATTTTTCAATTTCCTACAGTTTGCAAGTTTGGAAACTGAACGGTTCAGCATATCTCTAATAAAAAATCATCTCCCAAGGCTCCTTTTCTATGCAGGCAAAATCAAATTAACTTCAAACAGAAGAGGCTAGATGCATACATAAAAGAAGTATCAAACTGTAACATCGCCGAGTTTTGGCTCTCTAAGGTCTCCTAATATCTACCCAGGAGAGAAACCCAAATATTAACTTCACCCAAAATCTCTCTGCCAAATCTAAAGAGAAGTGTGGTTTCCAAAAGAGAGTGGTGCTAAATTAATTATTCCACTATGCTGTCAGGGTTTCCACTGACAACACTATAATGAGTTCTGTGAACTTTTACGCAACATTTGATGAGAGCCAGCAAGATTCCCGGCTCCATTCACAGCCTACAACTTAAACAGCACCCTTGCCTTGATCGTTGGGCAGTCATTTGAATCAGGGAATTCCCGTGCTTCGGCTGGAGGAGGTGAAGTGATTCTCCGCTCCATCCAAGCCGTGGACTGCTGTGTGTGCATCACACAGCCTCCACCAGCGATGATGCATTGCACTAATATCCTCTCAGAGAGCACTCGCCAAGAAGTATTAGAGCAATACATCACCAGCACACTTTAGTGTATATGATATATTGCTGCATGAGGTAGAAATGGTTGCTGGGGATAGTTTCTAAAGACTTCATTTCTAATGTTTTGTATTAAATGATGTCTCCATCACTTTCTGGTGATTTGGAAGATAACATTTTGCGATTTTGTTATGGTTGATCTTTGGGATTCAGTGCTTTTCCCCATCATGAAAGCATTCTTACTGCAGATCATTTTTAATACGAACATTCAGTAATTGAGCTTCACCTAAGTGTGACATAGACTGAGTAAAGAGGTCTGTGTGCATGACTGTGCAATCAGCCCTGAAACTTAGTCATCAGCATAAGCCCTGGTCCTAGGCTGCATTTTCCCCAGGGGATACCATATGGGCTAGTGGTGGGCCCTGGGCAGGCAACATGGGAGCCAGGTGGAGATGCTTCCTACAGGCAAAAAACTCCTTGCAGACTCCTCCTACTTCCTCTGTTCCAATTCTGCATACTCTTTAATGACAGGTTCTGTGTGGCTATATATGTATACCACAGAATTCTGATCTCTCTTTTTATTGTCTAATTTTACTAGTTAAAGGATGGGGTTACTTTTGGAAAACTAGCCATTTAAAAATCCTAAAAAATAGATATTAGAGCTTTTGTATCATAACATTTTCTTTCATATTATCCAAAATATGTTGCTAGATACACATTCCATGAGGACAGAGCCCACATCTGTTTGCTTGCTATTATTTCAGTGCACCAGGCCTGGTCTGTAGAAGATGCTCAATAAATGTTTATTAGGTTCATTAATAGTCATGCTTTCATTTTCAATAGACCCATTTCATCAGCAACTTTTTCTTTGGAGGCAAAGTATGACCTCCTTCAAAAGTAATTGCCCTCTCTCATAGCCAGAAATAAAATTGCATCTATTAGTAGTAAGTAATGGCAGTTCCTTTTAAAGGAGTGGTTCTAACCTCTAGATTTTGCTTAAAGCCAACCTAGAAAGATGATCTTTATTTTTAAAAACTATAAAAAATAGAGAATGAGAGAGAGAGAACTTTGATTTTAAGCTACCTAAAGAAAACAAGTTTTTACTTGTAAATTCAATAGCCTCACTTTCACTAATTATCACACCCACGCCCAGACACACACACACACTCTTCTTCAAAATGCCCCCACATTTCTTTTACACGTTCTATGAAAAACAGATGCAGGTCCTGCATTACAAATACTGAATTTATTTGCATACTGCTTGGTCAGAACTTAAAATAAGAGTAGCTCTGTAAAAAGCATTGCCAACTCCTATTCCTCCTAAAAGAAGGCTTTCCCGACCTCCCCTTTTAAACTTTCTCATTCTCTTACCTCCGACTTCCTATCTTCTTACCCTCTTCTCTCAATCTCCTCTGTGGTTAAATAACGTATCTTTGGAGTTGTAATTTGTGAATACTGCGCCTCTGCAGAATTGTTTATGCCCTTCCTAATCCTTTCTGATGCTTTAATTATAAGCTCCTGGTGGTCAACAGCCATATCCTCACCCAAAACTTGTATCTATAGCCTCGCTACAGCAACTGACAGACTACTACCCATTGACTGTAAATATTCTGAACCATTATACCATCACTACATTTTCTAATCTTAGTATTTTTTTAAACTTAAAGATTCTTCTCAGTGAGACGCTTCACATACAGAAATCAATGAATAAGTAATGTCAACTGACAGACAACTCTAAGAATAATGTGGCAACATAAGAGATATAATTATAATGTATTCATTTTTCTCCCTGTTACTGGCACAAATAAAAGACTTGAATCCAAATAAAATTGTTGTTATTCTGTCAATATAAAATAAATCTCATCCACTATAAGAGAATAATATGAGCTGCATATACACTAGTTAGAGTTTTCTAAAAAGTAATAGCAGGTAAAAGTATCTAGTTCCAGATTTTTTAGGAATCGCCACACTGTTTTCCACAGAGGTTGTACTAATTTACACTCCCACCAACAATGTAGAAGTATTCCTTTTTCTCCACATCCTCGCCAGCATCTGTTGTTTTTTGAGATATTAATGATGGCCATCCCAACTGGAGTTAGGTGGTATCTCAGTGTGGTTTTAATTTGCATTTCCTTGATGATTAGTGAGGCTGGGCATTTTTTCATGTATCTGTTGGCTGCTTGTATGGCTTCTTCTGAGAAGTGTCTCTATCACAGAAACAAAGATGTGAGTACCACATGTACTCACGTATAAGCAGACCCTGAACATTTATCATAATATTATAAGAAAGGGATCATCAGTAGTGGGACACTGCTGGGGAGTGCATACACAACATCAATAAGTGTACCCGATCTCAAACCAGGAGAAGTGAGGACCAAAGAGAGGCTCAAACTTTACCTTACAATGACCATATATTGTACCCTGAATTGTACCCCACATCTTTAAAATAAAAAAGTATCTTAGTTCTAAGTAAACCTTCAAGACCGGTTTTGCCTTAACATCACTGCCCAACAACATTCCATATATATTAGTTTCTAAGATCACATGATGCCTGGGATTCCAGTTTTCCTTTCTTTAATAAGATGTTTAGCTGAAGAACTTTACTAAGTGCTTTTTTAACCTGTGATCAAGCTGAAAATTGTGTAAAATTACCAATAAATGAGAATACACAGGGCATCGTATTTTTGTTATAATTGACAACTTGGAACAAATGTAAAGAAAATTCTGCCATGATATATGTAGCCATGGTAAGAATACCTGTCTGAAATACACTCATATGCACATACTAAATGGTATGTCTTTCCAAAGGAAAAAACTAGATTGAAGTCAAAGCAATAATAGAACAGTGATATTTTCGTTGGGAAGTTCAAGCTTTTAGGTGATGGAAGAGCATGTTAAATAATAATTATTATATTATCATTGGAGTCTCACTCTGCCTCCCAGGCTGGAGCGTAGTGGCATACTCATGACCACCACAGTCTCAACCTGCTGGGCTCAGGCGATCTTTCTGTGTCAGCCTTCCAAGTAGCTGGAACCACAGGCGTGCGCCACTACAACTGGCAAATTTTTTGATTTATTGTAGAGATGAGGTCTCATCAAGTTGCCCAGGCTGGTCTCGAACCCCTGGGCTCAGGCAATCCTCTCACCTCCACCTCCGAAAGTGTCAGGATTACAGGCATGAGCCACCGCCCCCAGCTTGTTAGAATAGTTAATAACCAATAAGCTTATCTATAGGTACAATAATATCACCTAATTATCTTTTTTGTTGGGGCATTCGGGTATATATAGATATTATGAAGTCTAGCTTAAACTCCTTAAATTGTATGTAAATACAGATTAAAAGCTAGAAAAATTGATATAAAAATGGAGCAAAGAAGGAATTTTCTTTCCCTAATTTTATAAAACCATTAAAGCTTAAAATTTAGTGTTGCCCATCCTATGACAAGTTGATGTAGAATATTATGAGTATCTCCAATTCCAATATTAACTCCAATACCTGAGACTTTCTTATGCTTTCCATTCTTAAAGCCCTTGAGCAAAACTAAGCAAATTTTCTATTTTTCATAAATCACTTTTTTTTCCTATTTGTTAATAGCAGAAGAGTAGTATCTAGGGTTCAAGACAGAACCAGTTCCAGAGTGTTTACATATGAAGACTTAATGTATACAATGTCTGATGGGTTACTTAGGATACTTGTCTTGAAGCTAAAAAGCTTCATAGAAAGTCCATAAGTTGTTATAATTGACAACTTGGAACAAATGTAAAGAAAATTCTGGAAATTCTTGGAAATTTTTTTTCTAGATAATTGTAGATTCACATGTGACTGTAATAAATACTGCAGAGATATCCTGTGTACTCATGACTCACTTTCCCTAAATTATAACATCTTTCAAAATCACAGTACAACACCACAATGAGGATATTTACGTTAATACAATCTACCTATCTTAGAATCCTCTACTTTTTTGTACTCATTTGTATGTGTGTAGATGTGCATGTGTGTATTAATTCAATGTCATTTAATCACATGTGTAGGTTTGTGTATCCACCATCACAGTCTCTCATTTTTTACTGTATTGTATGTTACAGTAAATAAAAAGGAAAATATGCTAAATTTTTAAAATTTATGTTCTAGATCTAGATGAAAATCATCTTTATCAATGAATTGTACCACTATTTTTATTTGGGGTCACTAGAAAGGCATTGATGAGTATATTAAGAGTACTAAATCTGCACACACCCCACTTGCTCTTAACACTGAGGGCCTCTGGAGTTAGACTTGGATTAGATACCATGTAACCATCACTTCTTACCTTGAGCACACATTTCATTTTCAGATTTCTCTTCCATTCAGTTGCATTTTCCATTTTGACATGCTTCTCTAGAGATCATGCAAGAAATTAACATTGTCTTGAAGTCAAATGATCCTAATGTTAACATCGTAAATCCTATTCACCAAACTGTGGGTAGAGTGAAATGAGGTGTCTTGTTTTTCTTTTTCTTTTCTTTTTTTTTTTCTCCCACTAGTTTCTAACATGGGGCAGGTGCCATTTGAGTTAAAAGGCTAGGAGAAAAACTGAGCATCAGCTATGATCTTCAAATACTAAGTCTAGAATGGAATGGATTACATTTTGTACTTTCTGCTACTAGTGTTGATATGGCTAAATAAGAAAGCCTGTATT